>AWOL01S0034602.1:132113-186038 GCA_000715115.1 Nicotiana otophora | reverse complement strand
CACATATATATATATATATATATATAAATAATCCAAAGATTTAAACTTCAGATTGTAAGCAACGTTTTAAAAATTATTAAAAGCCATTCAAAGGCTATTCAAATGGGTGTTACAGACACTACAACATTTAAGGCCTCCAGCCACCCCTGAAACGTGTGGCCTAAAATGTCAAGAAGTGTCGTATTAGATCAAAGGCAACACTTTACGCCTTTAGGCTATGCTTTTACGGGGGTGGCCTAAAGAACTGTAATATTTGATCTATGGCCACGCTTTTTACGCGTCGCCTTAAAAGCCACGCTTCAAAAGTGTGGCCAATGCAGTAAAAAAGCTACGCTTATATTTTCTCTTATAGCCATGCTTTTATGACGTAAAGCTTCATGTTTGAAGCGTGGTCTTTGGTTCCTTATAGACCACACTTTTAAAGCATGGCTTCTAAAACAACAGTCATCAATCATAGCGCCAAATTGCCAGTCCCTATACCCACATTTTCTAAACGTGGCAATTATATGTACGCTTTAAAATTATTTTTAAAATATTTATATTTGCCACAATTCTGTGGTTAAGAAATTTTAGTTGCCTACATTAAATTCCGTATTCACATTTGTTTCAAGCATATACATTATGATCTCAAGCATTAAATAAGATAATAAGTAACAGAATAAAAATAGGTCAAATGCATATACTTGAAATAAACTTGAACAAAGAAATATAATTTGTGTAGTATTACCCATACTAATAAAGCACTACTTCAAGTTCACTAGCAATAAATGCTACAAAACAAAATTTATTCATATAAGTATCAATAATAATAAACATCACAATTCTTCAAAAAGTCTTCCCCATTCACTTCAATAGGTCAAATTGATTTGTGGCCATCACTTCCAGTTGCATCACCCGCATTTTCCTACACATTCAAAATAAAATAAAAAATTTAGGAAAAAACCTACATATAGTATGCAGAGAACTTTGCCTAGATTGATAACCCACAAAGTCAATACGAAAGCATAAGCATAACAGTCGTATGTAGATATGAAAAAGACAAGAATCATTGGATATCTTCATAAGCTTGCATAAACAGAGTCTCAAATCCAATCAAGAAACTAATAAGGTGTCTATAACCCAACTAGAGGAATCCAAGGATGATTCGCGAATCGGTTGTTGAAGACGTGGAATGGCTATTGACAACCACAAAGAAATGTTATGTGCATGAATCCTATCACAGGTTTCACAACATACCATCTTCATGTAGCCTTAATTCTTCTTCAGCTAAATGATAAATTTTCTCCAACATACCTTAGAGATTTTTTACGCTTTTCACCTTTGATAACACTGATTGTCCATAAGACAAGAAAATTGACGGATCCTCAATGAAAGCAGTCATAATATTTTAATCTATGATGGAAATGAATAACACGAACAATATTACATCAACTCTTGACCTTAAGATGGAAATGAATAACACGAACAATTAAAAAAAAGTTTAAAAAGTTTAATGAACCTCAGAATTTGGCCAAGAGTATCAATAGATTTTTCAGCGACAAGAATAGTAACTATTTTAATATGAAGTTTCACACAAACAGAACTGATTTTTGTTCCCAAGTACCCCTTATTCTGTTGCCAAATTTCTTCAAATTATCACTATTCATTATTTCACAATAACTTTTCAGTTTTTATAACATTGTAATTTTTTTTTAAAGAATAAAGTGAAATATTACAAAAAACACATTCTGTTAAAGAGAGAAAAAAATATAATAACAAGATCTTAGCTTGCAACATGACTTACTATTGCAACTTGAGTATCTGTATGAACTTCCTTCCCGTTCTTTGTACGGGTTGTAATAAACATTTCAGACTTTGATAGTTCCTCGTTGTTCTCTTTAATTACGCGCTACAAATTACAACAAAGAAAGTAAAAAAACAAACATCAATGTATTACGATAAAGTAAAAAAAGAAATGGAAGTCAGAGTTTTTACAAAGTGTCGACTAAATATTACCAATGCCACGTGCACTCTTGCGAAACTAATAGGTCCCATTCGATGGCTCCACTTTTGTTTTTTCCGGTTTTTAGAATTTAATTGGCTCATAGCCTAACACCAAAAGAAATATATTAATTAATAAATCAAAAAGTAAAAAAGATATAATGCAAGAGAGTAGAAATGCACAGTTTAATCTTACTTGGACATCTGAGTCCTTCTAATACTCAATCAATTGGCGGAATTGAACTTCTGATATCTCATTCAGCCGATTTTGTAGCATATCTTCATTAGTAGCATTCCTATTGAAATATTTCATCTTAATACTTCTCTTGTGCCGCCTCCAAGCATCACGAAGACTAGTCATTATCCACTTCTCTCCTTCTGATGGAGTTATAAACTTGGACTATGCAAAATAACATATATTTATCTTCACTTAGTAGGAAACATACAAAATAATACAATTGAAAAATTAATTATTCTTACGTTGACATATTCTCACATTCATTGCTTAATATTCTTTGACACAGCATGCCAACTAGTATGCACCAAGGGGATAAATCTAGGATTTCTTGTAATTGTTCCTATAAAGTTGATCAAATCACACACTCTCTTGTCAGTTGGTCCCACTGCTTGTCCTTTGTCAAATCTCACCTCCTCTCTTTCTTCAAAACTTCTTGCATGAATATTCTTATATGTTGTTTTTACTCCAACTTTTTTCTTCTCTGATGTCCCTATATTGATATAACAGCCAAGACATAAGAAAATATTACAATATATAATTACAAGATTTAAGACATACCACCTGCAACACAATAGATGTTCATATCCTCGTCTCCGACAAATTCATCGTCACCAACTTCTTCTTGTGCGGCAAAATTATCCAATTCTATTTCATGCTCATCAATAAGAGGGGATGATATAAATCTGACTTCATTTACTGGATGATTATGAGGATGTTTTTCACCATCAACGTGTATTCCATATTTTTTAATAAATTGATTAAGACTCGTTGATGGTAGGACTGAGTTTGTCTTTACCTTTTTGCAATTTTGTAGCTCCTGGATATCAAGTTGTTTCTCTCTTTCACCTTATGTTCTTTCAATCATACTGAAAATGTTACGATCTACCTTTGAAGATGATTGGAGCATGGATGTGTGCATAAGTAATTTACTCATTCCTTGCTTTTGAATGGACTCCTCCAATTGAATTAATCTTTGTTTACTTTGTCATTTTCTTGCAATATTATGTGAAGTGTTCAGATCTTCCCTTGAAGGCGATAGAATTGATTTGTACATAGGCAATTTACTCCTTCCTAACTTTTGAACTGACCCATCGGATTGAGTTAACCTCTGTCTACTTTGTCCTTCTGATATTGGAGGCATATGATTCTTCCTTTTAACTCCAAGTAATGCCTGCTCTTTCGGAGCTTTGTCCTCGCGATCATTAGCAAGATTTTCTCTCTTAATCAGAAATTGTTTGGCTAACTCGATACTTGATCGGTATTGAAAATCAAAACCTATTCTTCATTGAACTTTGAGCTTTGTTTGGATTCGAAACTTTTTTCTAAGAGTTGCGGCTTGATTCATCCTACATACAAAAAAAATTAAATTACTTTAGCCCAACAACTAGTAAGAATATATAACAGTATGTGAGAAGGTAAATATTTAAGCAATTAGACACATAACAACCCCAAACATGTTCCATGCTACACACAATAACCAATATACCACACCACAACGGAATAACAGATGGTTAACACGGAATAACAAATGCATCACCCATCTATTATTGCATTGTGCCGTAGCTGTATAAATGTAGCATATGCTTCTAGCTTTATTCAATCTCAAATGGGTGATGCCACAAAATATCAGAGATGTTGTCGAGAGCTGGAGTCTTTGGAGAGTTGATAGGGCTATCAGGGACACCTGGAGGATGCTACCAGCTTGTATTTTTTGGTGTCTATGGACTGAAAGCAACCTCAGATGTTTTCATGGAGTCTCAACTCCAATCCACTTGCTAAAAGCCAGATATTTGCTTAGTCTTTTTTGTTAGGCCAAATAATTCTACGGTCTTTTTAAATTTTTTGAGCTCTCTCACTCTAGAGTAGCCTCTTTAAGGTATATTTTTTTGATTATTGGTTAGCTCCTAGGTCCTATCATAACATCTTCTAATGTGGTTAGCATCTCTATTTTTTGGTTATTGGCTAGCTCCCAGATCCTATCAAAATCATCTCTACTTGATGCTTTCAATGAAGCAACTTACTTTATTAAAAAAATACAAGAAAAACTATACAAGCATATCCAATAATTAAATATTATTGAGCATCTTTAACAACATTCTAACAGTTTGCCACCATTACATTTTGGCGAAATAATTTGCAGCCATAAATAACTACAAACTATGAACTCTTTGACTCAAAAGATAATCATTTTACATAAATATTTTAGCTCATTTGCACAATCAAATTTCCCAGAGGGTCAATCACTAAATAAAACCTTCAAATATGAAGTCTCACCACAAAACTAACGAGCAAGCCAGAAAATCACATCAACCATGCTTATTTGGTCAAAGTAACTCTAGATCAGTTTCACAAAATTCTCGCACAATGATTCAAGTAAAATGTAAAACAAAGTGGTTGTACAACTGAAATTAAGTCAAAATAACCACTAAATTCAGAAGCAATTTCAAAATATTTTGAAATCACAAACTCAAGCTAAATAACGCCCTACTTCTGAAACTTTTCGCTATAATTAGATCGAATGCAAATCTCAGTAAACGTATACATTGCAAAAATCGATTAAAGCTTTGACACCCAAAATCAAACAAAAAGATAACTTATTTTTCAACTCAAGAATATAAAACAAAGATAAAACTAAAAACTTTGAGAGCCAAAAATTAAACAAAAAATTACTTATTTAAGCCCAATAATCTGAAATTGAATTTTTTTTTTAAAAAATTAAAAATTTTGAGTATAAAATAAAGACTATACAAAGATACCCAGTAATATTGCAAAAAGAAAAAGAAGAAAATTCAATTCTATAGGACCCCAAAAAAATTCAATAAGAAGATAGACAAATTGAAACTTTAAGTATAAGAAGGAACATCATTCAAAGATACCAAAAATCAAATAGAAACGATTACTCTTTTTCAACCTAAGAATCTGAAATTAGTAAAAAAACTATAACTTTGATACCCAGGAATTAAACAAAACAAAATTACTTCTTTTCAGCCCAAGAATCTGAAATTAGAAAAAAGTTAAAACTTTGAGTATAAAATGAAGACTACACCAACATACGTATATACATAATAGAAGATTATATTTTCATCAGAAATCTAAAAACAAAAAATGGAAAACATTTGAGTAAAAGAAATAATAACCAATAGAGAAAGGACGGAGATTTGCTAGAGTGAGATTAATCTGGAAGAAACAGCAACCAAAAGCCAGCAGCGACATAAAAGAAGCAACAAAGTTAGGGTGAAGTAACGAGAAAAAAATTGGAAAAGCTTTTGGTATGCGGTAGTATTCTTGGAGCTTATGATTTCTTTGCCTTTTGAGTATTGAGGGGGGGGGTTCATTAACTATATATCTGGGGGAAATTTTGTGTAACGTTTATGCCCGTTCAGTGACTTAAGGACTCTAGTAGCCCCGTAATATGTATTATTACCCGCCTGTGTGATCGAGTTTGATTTACGAATGATTCGGAGAGATTTGGGACACTTAGTCCATGAGATGGAAGCTTAAGCCTTAGGATGTTTACCGTAGTCGGAACTATGTGAAGCCGATTCCGGAATAGAGTTTTGTCGGTTCCGTTAGCTCCATTGGGTGATTTTGGACTTAGGAGCGTGTCCGGACCGTGAATCTGAGGTCTGTAGCCAATTTAGGCTTGAAATGGCAAAAGTCAATTTTTTGGAAAGTTTGACCGGGGGTTGACCTTTTGATATCGGGGTCGAAATACGATTCCGAGAGTTGGAACAGCTCTGTTATGTTATTTGGAACTTGCCTGCAAAATTTGAAGTCATTCCGTATTGATTTGATGTGTTTCGGCACAAGTTATAGAATTTGAAAGTTCAAAGTTTATAGATTTTGATTTGGGGTGCGATTCATTGTTTGAGGTGATTTGAGAATTCGATTAAGTTCGTATGATGTTTTAGGACTTGTTGGTGAAATTAGTTGAGGTCCCGGGGGGCCTCGGGTGTGTTTCGGGGTGGTTTCGGATCATTTCGGACTGTTTCGGAACTGCTGTATCTGGTATCTGATTTCCTTCTTCGCGAACGCGAATGTATGCTTGAAGAACCTACGCGAATGCGAGGGGCCAGTCGCGAACGCTTAGAAGGAAGGAGGGGACTGGGCCTGGAGTCATCAGCCTTCGTGAACACGAAGCTTCAATCGCGAACGCGAAGCAATAGGACCTGAGTGCATCGCGAACGCAAGAGCTTGAATGCGAACGCAAACGCGAACACGAACGCGATGATATGCATGGCAGGCCTTCGCGAACGCGACACTGGTAACACGAACGCGAAGAAGAAATTGAGGCAGCGAGTTTTTGGCCTTCGCGAACGCGAAGCAATGGTCGCGGACGCAAAGAAGGCCTATCTGGGCAGAATTAAAAGTCCCAAAAACGGGAATTTGAGTTCATAACTCAAAATCTAATTTGGAGCTCGATAGAAGGCAATTTTTGGAGAGATTCTTGCGTGGGTGTTTGGGGTAAGTGATTCTTATCTAGTTTTGATTAATTTCCATGATTATATCTTTGAATCCATTATTTAATGGAGGAAAAATTAAGATTTTTGTAAAACCTTCCAAAAATAAAAATTTAAGATTTAGAAGTCGAGTTGTTATTGGAATTCGATAAAATTGGTAAGGTTGAACTCGTATCGGAATGAGTGTTCGGATTTTATAAACATTATGTCGGGTTCCGAGAGGCGGGTCCCGCGTTTACTTTTGTTGACTTTTTGGAATAAATAGAGAAAGGACGAAGATTAAGCAAGACACTTACCAGATAAGCAAGGCACTTACCTCTTTGAAGTTATACCGATATTCCAAAATCACCTTCATACTTGAATTGACCTCCGGGCCGTTCAAATCTATCCAAATTAATTATATAACTTCATTAAAATTCATCGAAAATAATTCCGGATAATAATACGTCGACTTAAAAATTTATTCCAAAAAGTCAACAAAAGTCAACGCGGGACTCGCCTCTAGGAACCCGACATACTTTTCATGAAATCCGAACACCCATTCCGATACGAGTTCAACCATACCAATTTTATCGAATTCTAATAACAACTCGATTTCCAAATCTTAAATTTATGTTTTTGGAAGATTTTACAAAAATCTTAATTTTTTCTCCATTAAATGATGGATTCAAAGACATAATCATGAAAATTAATCAAAACTGGATAAGAATCACTTACCCCAAACACCCACGCAAGAATCTCTCCAAAAATTGGCCTTCTACCGAGCTCCAAATTAGATTTTGAGTTATGAACTCAAACCCCCGTTTTTGGGACTTTTAATTCTGCCCAAATAGACCTTCTTCGCGTTCGCGACTATTGCTTCGCGTTCGCGAAAGCCAAAAACTCGCTGCCTCAATTTCTTCTTCGCGTTCGCGTTACCAGCGTCGCATTCACGAAGGCCTGCCATGCATATCATCGCGTTCGTGTTCAAGCTCCCGCGTTCGCGATGCGCTCAGATCCTATTGCTTCGCGTTCGCAATTGAAGCTTCGCATTTGTGAAGGTTGATGACTCCAGGCCCAATCCCGTCCTTCCTTCTACATGTTCGCGACTGGCCCCTCGCGTTCGCGTAGGTTCTTCAGGCATACCTTCGCGTTCGCGAGACCTCCTTCGCGTTCGCGAAGGCTAAATCCCAACAACCTCAAAACTCTTCTTCGTGTTCGCGTGGCTCTCTTCGCGTTCACGAAGAAAGAAGTCAGATACCAGATACAGCAGTTCCGAAACAGTCCGAAATGATCCAACACCACCCCGAAACACACCCGAGGCCCCCAAGACCTCAACCAATTACACCAACAAGTCCTAAAACATCATACAAACTTAGTTGAATTCTCAAATCATCTCAAACAACATCCAAATGACGAATCGCACCCCAAATCAAAATCTATGAACTTTGAATTTTCAAATTCTATAACTTGTACCAAAAGACATCAAATCAATCCGGAAAGACTTCAAGTTTTGCAGGAAAGTCTCAAATAACATAACGGAGATGTTCCAACTCTCGGAATCGCATTCCGACCCTGATATCAAAAGGGTCAACCCTCCGGTCAAACTTCTCAAAAATTCGGCTTTTGTCATTTCAAGCCTAAATTGGCTACAGACATCAGATTCACGGTCCGGACACGCTCCTAAGTCCAAAATTACCCAACGGAGCTAACGGAACCAACATAACTCTATTCCGAAGTCGTCTTCACATAGTTCTGACTATGGTAAAAATCCTAAGGCTAAAGCTTCCATCTCAGGGACTAAGTGTCACAAATCTCTCCAAATCATCCGTAAATCAAACTCGACCACACACGCGAGTCATAATACATATTGCGAGACTGCTAGAGACCTTAAGTCACTGAATGAGATGTAAATTCTTAAAACGACAAGTCGGGTCGTTACATTTTGAGAGAAATGTTTTATAACAAATTTTTAGGTTACGCTTATAAAGTGTTACATTTAGTATTAGAATATAACAACTCTTCAAAAATGTTGCATTATAATTATTAAGATGTCACGACCCAAATCCTAACCTGTCGTGATGGCGCCTATCGATGGTACTAGGCAAGCCGTCATTTCCAAATACTCCAAATATTTAACAGAAAAATAATTCAAGACATTTAAAATAGGCAAAGTTTTCATAAACAAGGGGGTAAAACCCAAAACATAAGTGCGGAAATAACTCCCAATATCGGGGTGTTGCTAATCCATGAGCATCTATACATGATCAGTCTAAAAATGAAATGACTGCAACAGTTTGGATCCAAATACAACGAAAGAAAGGATAAGGAAGGAGAAACAAGGACTGCGAATGCCAGACAGCTACCTCGGTATCTCCAACGGTCAGCTACGCGGAATATCAACACTCCCCACGTCCAAAATCTCCTGGATCTGCACACGAAGTGCAGGGTATAGCATGAGTACAACCAACTCAGTAAGTAAAAATAATAAATAAGGAACTGAAAGATAGTGACGAGCTACACATTTAAAATGCATTTTCAGTAGTCTCAACAAGAAAAGTAGACATGCTTTCAAATCCGGCAAATTAAGTCAAATCAGTTTATTCGTGCCAAATTCAAGTAAAAACCAAATAAAAGTATCATTCAGAAGTTTTTAAAAACCAGTGATATATGACAACTATGTGCAACAATAGTGAAATCATATACAGCCTCTCAGGTGCAACAATCACTCAGTCCTCCCATTCACTCGAACCTCACAATCAATCATTCCTCTCAGCCACTCATTCCTCATAGTCACTCAGCAATCGGCACTCGGCACTCGCACTCAGTAGGTACCTACACTCACTAGGGGTGTATACAGTCTCCGGAGGGGCTCCTTCAGCCCAAGTGCTATATCAAGCCAAATCATGGCATAAATCAATGAAAACATGTTGCAGCGTGCAACCCGATCCCATAAATAACCTTATAATCATGCCCTCGGCCTCACTCAGTCAGCAATCTCTCCAGTCTCTCAGAAATTAGGAAAATCAGCCCAAACAACAATAATATGATGTATCAACAAGAATAATAGAGACTAAGATATGATATGCGAACAACACTAAGACTGAGTACAAATAGCATTTAGCAGGTAGTCCAACATGTAACATGGCCTCTGTGGGTCCCAACAGTACCAACACATAGTCTAAATATGGTCTCTAACATGATTCACAGTCAAATTGCTATAACATATGAAGAGCATATAGTTAACAACAAGTTTATTCAACTTCTCAGTTTCATGGAATGGACCAAGTCACAATTCCCATGGTGCACTCCCACACGCCCGTCACCTAGCATGTGCGTCACCTCCAAAATAATCATATAACACTAAAATCTGGGGTTTCATACCCTCAGGACCAGAATTAAAACTGTTACTTACCTCAATCCGAGCAAAACTCTACTCCAATATACCTTTGCCTCGCGAATCGGCCTCCAAACGTCTCGAATCTAGCCACAAGCAGTACAATACAATCAATATGGACTAAAGGAATCAAATCCATAAGAAAAATATGAAATTATAAGCTAAAATCCGAAACTAGTCAAAACTCAGCCCCGAGCCCACGTCTCGAAATCCAACAAAAGTCACAAAACCGAAAGCCCCTTCAATCACGAGTCTAACCATACCAAATTTATAAAAATTATAACAACCCGTCTGGTCGTTTTGAGTGTACTAGCCCCGATCCCCTATTTACTATTTTTTCCATATCCGTTTCTACTTATTTGAGTTGCCGGGAGGTCTTGTTTTTGGTTTCGGAGTGTTTTGGGATACTTAGTATCTAAAACGGAAGTTTAAGTCTTAGGAGTTTGACCTTAGTCGAAACTGTATAAAGATGACCCCGGAATGGAGTTACATTACCTCCGTTGGGTAATTTTGGATTTAGGAGCGTGTCCGGACTATAAATTTGGGGTCTGTAGCTAATTTAGGCTTGCAATGGCGAAAGTCAAATTTTTGGAAGGTTTGACCGGGAGGTTGACTTATTATTATCGGGGTCGGATTCTGATTCTGGAAGTTGAAGTAGGTCCGTCATGTTGGATATGACTTTTGTGCAAAATTTGAGGTTAATCGGATGTGGTTTGGTATGATTCATCATCGTTTGTAGAATTTGGAAATTTCGAAGTTGAATAAGTTTGGATTGGAGGGCGATTCGTATTTTTGTTGTTGTTTGACGTGTTTTTAGGGCTCGACTAAGTTCGTATGGAATTTTAGGACTGGTTGGTATATTTGGTTGAGGTTCCGGGGGCCTCGGGGGTGTTTCAGATGCTTAACGGTTTGAATTTGGACTTAGGCTAATGACTGAAGTTTTCTGTAATCTGGTGGTTTCGCACCAGCAGTGGCGAGACTGCAGGTGCGTACTCGCATGTGTAGGTGAAGGAGCATAGAAGCAGGAGTTGGGGAGATGGCCAGGGGTCGTAGCTGCGAGGATATTTCCGCATCTGCGAGCCCGCAGATGCGCTCGAAGCTTCGCAGATGCGGAGAGTGAGTTGGAGGGGAAGGTCGCAGAAGTGGACCTTTGTCCGCAGGCTCGCACACGCAAGTGTGACCCCTTCATCTCAGATGCGGACCTAGCCCTTTAAGTTATTTCTGCACCTGCGAGGGTAATTCCGAAGGTGCGGCATCGCAGGTGCGACAGTGGGTCCGCAGATGCGGAAGAACTGGGCAGAAAATGGGATTTCGAGGGTTTGATTTCCATTTTGATTTTGGGACTTTGAAAGCTCGGTGTGAGGCAATTTTTCGAGGTTTCTTCAAGAAGATTGTTGGGGTAAGTGATTCTAACTCAGATTAGACTATATTTCATGAATCTATTGCTATTTTCATCATCTAATTAGGGATTTGAGTTGTAAATTTGGGGGGAAATGGTAGAAACTTCATAGGCTAAAATTTCAAGTTTTGGAAGGTGATTTGAGATTGGATGCGAGTAATTCTTGTATGGTTGGACTCATGAGTGGATGGGTGTTCAGATTTTGTGACTTTTGTCGGATTTCGAGACGTGGGCCCGGGGCCAACTTTTGACCAATTTCGGATTTTGGCTTGTAATTTCGTAGTTTGCTTGTGGAATTGATTCCTTTAGCCTATATTAATTATCTCGTACTACTTGTGGCTAGATTCAGGGTATTTGGAGGCTGATTCGAGGGGGCAAAGGCATTGCGGAATAGGATTTTGCGCGGTTTGAGGCAAGAAATAGTTTTTAATGTGGTCGTGAGGGTATGAAACACCGGATTAATTGGATATGTGAGTATTTTGGAGGTGACGGACATGCTAGGTGACGGGCGTGTGGGCGTGCACCGTAAGAATTGGGACTTGGTCAATTCCATGAAACTGTAAAGTTGAATAACTTGTTGCTAGCTATATGCTCTCCCGGTGTTATAGGAATTTAACTACAAATCATGTTAGAAATCATGCTTAGGCTATGTGATTGTACTGTTGGGACCCGCAGAGGTCGCGTACTTGTTGAATTACTTGCTAATTGTTGTCTTGTACTCAGTCATGAGTTTACTTGCGTATCATATCTTAGCCTCTTCTTGATTTTGTTGATACACTATGTTATCTTTGCTTGGGCCAATCTTTGTGATTTTCGAGAGTCTGAGAGACTAGAGAGGTTGATGACTGAGTGAGGCCAAGGGCCTGTCTGTGAGGTATTGATACTATGGCACGTGAGTTGTCTGTGCAGCACGTGAGTTGTTTGTGCGGTTCCATATATTGATACTATAGCACGTGAGTTGTCCGTGCAACACGTGAGTTGTCCGTGCGGATATAGCGCTTGGGATGAAAGGAGCCCCTTCAGAGTCTGCACACCCCCAATGAGCGCAGGTACCTATTGAGCGTGATTATTGAGGGTTGAGAGCCGAGTGATTGAGCTGTTGTGACGAGTTGAGTGTCTGTTGCCCTGAGAGGCTGTACTTGTTTTTCATTTGTTGATGCACTTAGTTGCTATCTGTCATTGTTGTGAAATTTCTGAAAGATTCTATATCCGGATTACCTGCACTGTAACTGTATAAACTGATTTGACTTGAACTATCGGATTTGAAAACATGTCTATTCTTGCTGGAATTATTGAAAATGAACTGTATTTGTATAACTCGTCACTACCTTCTCAGTTCTTTATTTATTTTCATTACTTGCCTAGTTGGTTGTACTCGTGCTACACCCTGCACTTCATGTGCAGATCCAGGTGTGTTTGATCACAGAGGTCGTTAAGTTCGTGCGCGATCGAGTACCGGAGACTACGAGGTAGCTGCTGACGTCTGCAGACCTTGTCTCTCCTTCTATGTTTTCTTTCTTTTCAGTATTGATACTCAGACACTGTTTGTATTAGACTGGATATCTAGATGCTCATGATTCAGTGACACCCCGATGTCGGGCTATTTTTCCGCACTTATGTTTCATTTGGGCTTTACCCCCATTTTTATGAAAGACTCCGGTTATTTTAAATGTCTTAATTCATTTCTGTGAAATTTTGAAAGTGTTTTGGAAAGGTCGGCTTGCCTAGTATCACAATAGGCGTCATCACGACGAGTTAGGTTTTGGGTCATGACAAGTTGGTATCAGAGCCTAGGTTACATAGGTCTCATGAGTCATGAGCAGGTTTAGTAGAGTCTTGCGGATCGGTACAGAAACGTCTGTACTTATCTTCGAGAGGCTTCCGAACCCTTAGGAAACTTCATATTCTTGAATTCTTGTCGTGCGAATCTTTTGATTTTGGTAACTAAATTTATGTTGTTCAAATTCTCTCACAGTTGGTGAGGACGCGTACTACGGGGCAGGATGGACAGCCAGCAGTACCACTAGTCAGGGCCGCTAGAGGCCGAGGTCGCGGTAGAGGCCGTGGTAGGGGCAGAGGTGCATCTCGCACCACAACTAGGACAACACCTGCAGATCTACCAGTTGCCCCACTTCTGGAGCAGGGTCCAGTTGTGGATGAGCCGGTGGGACCAGCTCAGGCACCACCTTTGCCCATGGTGATTCCAGGCCTTCAGGAGGCCTTAGCTCAGATTCTGACTGCGTGTACCAGTCTTGCTCAGGAGGTCTTTGTTCCGCCCGCAGCAGCCACTTCTCAGGCCGGGGGAGGTTCTCACACTCCCACCGCCCGCACACCAGAGAAGGTGGTACAGGGATTCCAGACACCGGGGGCACAACCAGCCCAGCCGGTTGCAGCTGCTCAAGACTATGTGGTACCTGTCATGCCTGATGATGAGCAGCATCGATTGGAGATGTTTGGGAGACTCCAGCCTCCATTTTTCAGTGGTACCGATGGAGAGGATGCATAGAGCTTCTTGGACAGGTGTTAGATGATACTCCGTACAGTAGGTATTCTGGAGATCAGTGGGGTCTCGTTCACTACCTTTCAGTTTTCTAGGGCTGCCTTCAGTAGGTGGGAGGCTTACGAGAGGCGTAGGCCGGTCGGCGCAACACCCCTTACATGGCAGCAGTTCTCCGGTCTATTCCTGGAGAAGTTCGTGCCTCAGCCCCGTAGAGAGGAGCTGCGCAGGCAGTTTGAACAGCTTTGTCAGGGTGATATGTCTGTGAAGCAGTATGAGATGCGATTCTTGGAGTTGGCCCGTCATGCTATCTATTTGTTTCCCACATATAGGGAGAATATCACGAGGTTCATAGATGCTTCACTTTCTAGTTGCGATTGCTTATGATTAGAGAGAGAGTGTCTGGTGCTACTTTAGATGAGGTTGTTGACATTTCTCGTCAGATTGAGTTGGTTCACAGCCAGGAGCAGGTTGAGAGGGTGGCCAAGAGGCCTCTTGGACAGGGTAGATTTAGCGGTGTCCCTTCCGGGTTGCAGTTCCACCACGGTAGGGGTCATCCTTTCAGACATGCTCAGACGGCTTGCCCAATCCACCATGGTGCATCATCTGGCCACAGGTCACACAGTTATCAGCAGGGCCAGTCATCATTCAGTGCACTACCAGCGCAGAGTTCTCACCATGCCTCGTCAGCTTAGGTTTTCACGGGTAGTTCCTCTGGGAACCAGGAGCAGCAGTTCCATCAGAGGAGGGGTTGTTTTGAATGCGGAGATTTTGGACATATCAAGAGAGATTGCCCTAGGTTGTTGAGTGGGTCTCCGCAGCAGAGTACTCGGCCGATGGCACCAGCACCAGCAGCTTCACCACCTGTCCAGCCAGCTCGAGGTTGGGCTCAATCAGCTAGGGGTCGCCCGAGAGGGGGAGGCATATTAGGGGGTGGCCAGGCCCGTTTCTATGCCCTCCCTGCAAGACCAGATGACATTTCTTCAAATGCTGTGATTACAGGTATTGTTTCAGTTTGCCACAGAGATGCCTCTGTATTATTTGACCCTGGTTCCACTTATTCATATATATCATAGTATGTCGCTCATTTTCTGGATATGCCCCGTGAGTCTCTAGTTTCATCTGTTCATATATCCACTCTAGTGGGCGATACTATCATTGTGGACCGTGTATATTGGTCATGTGAGGTGACTATTGGGAGTCTGGAGACCAGAGTAGATTATTGTTGCTTAGTATGGTCGATTTTGATGTGATTTTGGGTATGGATTGGCTATCTCCATGTCATGTTGTTCTAGGTTATCACGCTAAGACCGTGATGTTGGCGATGCCGGGGTTGCCGGGGGTTGAGTGGAGCGGCTCCATATACTATGTTCCTAGTAGGGTGATTTCATACTTGAAAGCTCAACGGATGGTTGAGAAAGGTTGGCTATCTTATCTAGCCTTTGTGAGGGATGTTAATGCAGAGGCCCCTGCTATTGATTCCCTTTCGGTGGTACGAGATTTCCCAGATGTGTTTCCTGTAGACCTGTCGGGCATGCCGCCCGATAGGGATATTGATTTCGGCATTGATTTGGTGCTGGTCATTCATCCCATTTCTATTCCACCGTACCATATGGCACCGACTATGTTGAAGGAGTTGAAGGAGCAACTTCAGGAACTCCTTGATAAGGGGTTTATTCGGCCTAGCATGTCACCTTGGGTTGCACCAGTTCTATTTTTTAAGAATGTGCATTGATTATAGACAGTTGAACAAGGTCACAATCAAGAACAAGTATCCTCTGCCGCGTATTGATGATTTGTTTGACCAGCTTCAGGGAGCGATGGTGTTCTCCAAGATTGATTTGAGGTCAAGGTATCACCAGTTGAAGATTCGAGACTCAGATATTCTTAAGACAACTTTCAGGACCCGATATGGCCATTATGAGTTCCTTGTGATGTCTTTTGGGCTGATCAATGCCCCAGCAGCGTTCATGCATCTGATGAATAGTGTGTTTAGCCTTATTTAGACTTGCTCGTCATTATATTCATTGATGACATCCTGGTGTACTCTCATAGCCAAGAGGAGCATGCCCAGCATATGAGGATTGTGTTATAAAGATTGAGAGAGGAGAAGCTTTATGCAAAGTTCTCCAAGTGTGAGTTTTGGCTCGGTTCAGTGGCGTTATTGGGCATGTGGTGTCCAACAAGGGTATTCAAGTGGACCCAAAGAAGATAGAGGCGGTGCGGAGTAGGCCCAGACCGTCCTCAGCCACAAAGATTAGGAGCTTTCTTGGTTTGGCGGGCTATTACTGTTATTTTATGGAGGGTTTCTCATCCGTTGCATCGCCCTTGACCAAATTGACCCAAAAGGGTGCTCCTTTCAGGTAGTCGAATGGGTGCGAGGACAGCTTTCAGAAGCTCAAGACTGGTTTGACCACGGCTCCACTTCTAGTTCTGCCATCAGCTTCTGGTTCCTACACAGTGTATTGTGATGCCTCGCGGATCGGTATTGGGTGTGTTCTGATGTAGGAGGGTAGAGTGATTGCTTATGCTTCGTGCCAGTTGAAGCGTCATGAGAAGAACTATCCTGTCCATGACCTTGAGTTAGCAGCTAGTGTTTATGCCTTGAAGATTTGGCGGCACTATTTGTACGGGGTTCATTATGAGATTTACACTAATCATCTTAGTTTGCAGCAACTGTTCAAGCAGAAGGATCTTAACTTGCTTCAGCGAAGGTGGTTGGAGCTTCTTAAGGACTGTGATATCACCATTTTGTACCATCTCGAGAATGCCAATGTGGTGGCCGATGCCTTGAGTCGCCGGGCGGATAGTTTGGGGAGCTTAGCATATCTTCCAGCAGCGGAGAGTCCATTGGCATTGGATGTTCAGGCCTTACCCAGCCAGTTTGTTAGATTGGATGTTTTTGAGCCGAGTCGAGTATTGGCTTGTGTGGTCTCTCGGTCTTCTCTTTATGATGGTACAAGGGAGCGTCCGTGTGATGACCCCCATCTGCTTGTCCTTAAGGACATGGTCCAGCACGGTGATGCTAAGAAGGTCACTATTGGGGATGATGGTGCATTGAGGATGCAGGGCAGGCTATGTATGCCCAATGTAGATGGTTTGTGTGAGTTGATTCTCCAGGAGACTCACAGTTCGCAATATTCTATTCATCCGGGTGTCGCGAAGATGTATCAGGACTTGAGGCAGCATTACTGGTGGAGGAGGATGAAGAAGGATAAAGTGGGGTATGTAGCTCGGTGCCTAAATTGCCAGCAGGTGAAGTATGGGCATCAACGACTAGGTGGGTTGCTCCAGAAGTTAGAGATTTCGGAGTAAATATGGGAGCGGATCTTTATGGATTTTGTTGTTAGGCTTCCATGGACTCAGTGGAAGTTTGATGCAGTTTGGGCGATTGTGGATCGGCTGATCAAGTCAGCTCATTTCATTCCTGTGATGACTACCTATTCTTCTGAGCAGCTGCCTCGAGTGTATATCCGCGAGATCGTCAGGCTTCATGGCATACCGGCATCTATCATCTCTTATCGGGGTACGCAGTTTACATCACGATTATGGAGGGCCGTGCAACATAAGTTGGGTACTCGAGTGGAGTTGAGCACAACATTTCACCCTCAGACGGACGTACAGTCCGAGCTCACTATTCAGATATTAGAGGATATGCTCCGTGCGTGTGTGATGGAGTTTGGGAGTTCGTGAGATCAGTTCTTGGCACTAGCGGAGTTTTTTGAGTGAAGTTGGGTACAACATTTCACCCTCAGACGGACGTACAGTCCGAGCTCACTATTCAGATATTAGAGGATATGCTCCGTGCGTGTGTGATGGAGTTTGGGAGTTCGTGAGATCAGTTCTTGGCACTAGCGGAGTTTTTTGAGTGAAGTTGGGTACAACATTTCACCCTCAGACAGACGGACAGTCCGAGCTCACTATTCAGATATTAGAGGATATGCTCCGTGCGTGTGTGATGGAGTTTGGGAGTTCGTGAAATCAGTTCTTGGCACTAGCAGAGTTTTCCTACAACAACAGTTATCAGTCGAATATCCAGATGGCACCATCTAAGGCTCTGTATGGTAGGCGGTGTAGGTCTTCGGTGGGTTGGTTCGAGCCGGGCAAGGCTAGATTATTGGGTACAGACTTGGTTTAGGATGCTCTGGAGAAGGTTAGGGTGATTCAGGATAGACTACGCACAGCCCAGTCAAGATAGAAGAGTTATGCGGATCGGAAGGTTAACGATGTTGCATTCAAGGTTGGAGAGCGGGTTTTTCTCCGGGTGTCACCCATGAAGGGTGTTATGAGGTTCGGGAAGAAGTACAAGCTGAGCCCGAGGTTTATCGGTCCATTTGAGGTATTGCGACGTGTTGGGGAGGTTGCTTATGAGCTTGCCTTGCCTCCCAGTCTAGCAGGAGTTCATCCAGTATGCCATGTTTCTATGCTCCGGAAGTATCACGACGATCCATCTCGCGTGTTGGATTTCAGCTCAGTCCAGTTGGACAAGGATTTATCTTATATTGAAGAGCCGGTGGAGATCTTAGATAGGTAAGTTCGAAAGCTGAGGTTGAAGAATATTGCTTATGTGAAGGTTTAGTGTAGGGGTCAGCCGGTCTAGGAGGCGACTTGGGGGACCGAGCATGATACGCACAATCGTTATCCTCATCTTTTTACCACTTCAGGTATGTCTCTATGCTCGTTCGAGGACGAACGATTGTTTTAAAA
This sequence comes from Nicotiana otophora, assembly GCA_000715115.1. Lineage (NCBI taxonomy): Eukaryota > Viridiplantae > Streptophyta > Magnoliopsida > Solanales > Solanaceae > Nicotiana > Nicotiana otophora. Next base: position 167,381 of record AWOL01S0034602.1, on the reverse strand, counting down.
GGGGGAGGATGTAAGGACCCGGCCTCTCGTTTTAAGTGTACTAGCCCCGATCCCCTATTTACTATTTTCCGTGTATCTGTTTCTGCTTATTTGTCTTGTCGGGAGGTCTTATTTTTGGTTACGGAGTGTTTTGGGACATTTAGTCCCTAAAACGGAAGCTTAAGCCTTAGGATTTTGACCGTAGTCAGAACTGTGTAAAGACGACACCAAAATAAAATTCTGTCGGTTCCGTTTGCTCCGTTGGGTGATTTTGGATTTAGGACTGTGTTCGGACTGTGAATTTGAGGTTTGTAGCTAATTTAGGCTTAAAATGGCGAAAGTCAAATTTTTGGGAAGTTTGACCGGGGGTGACTTTTTGATATCGGGGTTGGATTCCGATTCCGAATGTTGGAGTAGGTCCGTAATGTTGGATATGACTTGTGTTTAAATTTTGAGGTCAATCGGACGTGGTTTGGTATGATTTGACATCATTTGTAGAATTTGGAAATTTCGAAGTTCATTAAGTTTGGATTGGAGGGCGGTTTGTGTTTTTATTGTTGTTTGACGTGTTCATTAAGTTTGTATGGTGTTTTAGTACTTGTTGATATATTTGGTTGAGGTCCCGGGGGCCTCGAGGGTATTTCAGATGCTTAACGGTTTGAATTTGGACTTAGGCTAATGATTGAAGGTTTCTGTAATCTGGTGGTTTCGCACCTGCGGTGGCTAGACCGCAGGTGCGTACTCACACGTGCGGGTGAAGGAGCGCAGAAGCGGGAGTTGAGTAGATGGCCAGGGGTCGCAGGTGAGGACATTTCCGCATCTGCGAGCCCGCAGATGCGCTAGAAGCTCTGCAAATACGGTGAGTGAGATAGAGGGGAAGGTCGCAGAAGCGGACCTTTGTCTGCAGGCGCGCACACGCAGGTGCGGCCCCTTCATCACAGATGCGGACCCAACCCCTTAAGCCATTTCTGCACCTGCGAGAGCAATTCCACAGGTGCGGCATCGCAGGTGCGACAGTGGGTCTGCAGATGCGGAAGAACTGGGCAGAAAATGGGATTTGGAGGGTTTGATTTACATTTCAATTTTGGGGCTTTGAGAGCTCGGGGTGAGGCAATGTTTTCGAGGTTTCTTCAAGAATATTGTTGGGGTAAGTGATTCTAACTCGGATTGGACTATATTTCATGAATCTATTGCTATTTTCATCATCTAATTAGGGATTTGAGTTGTATATTTGGGGGAAAATGGTAGAAACTCCATAGGCTAAAATTTCGAGTTTTGGAAGGTTATTGGAGGTTGGATTCGCGTAATTCTTGTATGATTGGACTCATGAGTAGATGTGTGTTCGTATGTGACTTTTGTTGGATTTTGAGGCGTGGGCCTAGGGCCAGCTTTTGACCAATTTCGGCTTTTGGCTTGTAATTTTGTATTTTGCTTGTGGAATTGATTCCTTTAGCCTATATTAATTATCTCATACTACTTGTGGCTAGATTCAAGGCATTTGGAGACTGATTCGAGGGGCAAAGGCATCGCGGAATAGGAGTTTGCACAGTTTGAGGTAAGTAACAGTTTTAAATCTGGTCATGAGATTATGAAACCCAGGATTTATTGGATTATGTGAGTATTTTGGAGGTGACGCACATGCTAGGTGACGGGCGTGTCGGCGTGCACCGTAGGAATTGGGACTTGGTCCATTCCATGAAACTGTAAAGTTCAATAACTTGTTGCTAGCTATATGCTCTCCCGGTGTTATAGAAATTTAACTACAAATTATGTTAGAAATCATGCTTAGGCTATGTGATGGTATTGTTGGGACCCGCAGAGGTCGCGTACTTGTTGAATTACTTGCTAATTGATGTCTTGTACTCATTCATGGTTTTACTTGTGTATCATATCTCATCCTCTTCTTGATTTTGTTGATACACTATGTTATCTTTGTTTGGGTCGATCTTTGTGATTTTCGAGAGCCCGAGAGACTTGAGAGTTTGATGACTGATTGAGGCCAAGGGCCTGTCTGTGAGGTATTGATACTATGGCAAGTGAGTTGTCCGTGTAGCACGTGAGTTGTCCGTGCGGTTCCACATATTGATACTACAACACGTGAGTTGTCCATGCGGATATAGCGCTTGGGCTGAAAGGAGCCCCTCCGGAGTCTGCACACCCTCCGTGAACGCAGGTACCTATTGAGTGTGAGTACTGAGGGCTGAGAGCCGAGTGATTGAGTTGTTGTGACGAGTTGAATGTCTGTTGCCTGAGAGGTTGTACTTGTTTTCCATTTGTTGATGCACTTAGTTGCTATCTGTCATTGTTGTGAAATTTCTGAAAGATTCTATATCCGGATTACCTGCACTGTAACTGTATAAACTGATTTGACTTGAACTGCTGGATTTGAAAGCATGTCTATTCTTGCTGGAATTATTAAAAATGAATTGTATTTGTATAGCTCGTCACTACCTTCTCAGTTCTTTATTTATTTCTGTTACTTGCTGAGTTGGTTGTTCTCATGATACACCATTCACTTCATGTGCAAATCCAGGTGTGTTTGATCACGAATGTCGTTGCGTTCGTGCGCGATCGAGTACCGGAGACTACGAGGTAGCTACCGACGTCCGCAAACCTTGTTTCTCCTTCTATGTTTTTGTTTCCAGTATGGATACTCAAACACTGTTTGTATTAGACTGGATATCTAGATGCTCATGATTCAGTGACACCCTGATGTCGGGCTATTTTTCCTCACTTATGTTTTATTTGGGTTTTACCCCCATTTTTATGAAAGACTCCGATTATTTTAAATGTCTTAATTCATTTCTGTTAAATTTTGAAAGTGTTTTGGAAAGGTCGGCTTGCCTAATATCATGATAGGTGCCATCACGATGGGTTAGGTTTTGGGTCGTGACAAAACTCCGACATCAAATGTCCATTCAATTCCCCAAAATTAACTCTCCAAATCCCTAGCCTCAAACCCCCCAAATTTCACCTCAACACCATACAATCTACGTCGGAACAACAATGGGGAACAAGATTACTGATTAAAAAACGAGTACAGAAAGCTTACCTCAGAAACCCTCCCGAAAATCCTCTCCAAATTCGCTCAAGTCCGAGTTCAAAATGTTGAAATGAGACTCAAATCGCAAACCCTTGTTTTTAAACATTCTGCCCAGGCTTTTCGCACCTGCGGCCCCTTATCCGCACCTGCGGAACCGCTTCCGCGGTTGTTCCTCCGCTTCTGCGGAAACCACTAAAGTCACTGGGCTCGCACCTGCACTCTAGGTCTCGCACCTGCGAAGGTGCTTCTGTGGTTATTTGTCTGCTTCTACAGAAGAAACCAAGCCTTCAACCCTCACATCTGCGGAGCCCTTCTCGCATTTGCGGGCTCGCAGATGCGCATTCTCCTTCATACTTGCGTTCGCCCCAAGCCAGCCCCCAGTTCCGCATCTGTGCCATTCCCATCACGCCTGCGGCATTGCACCTGCGGTTAATACCCTCGCAAGTACGATTACACCAGAAAAAGACCAACTTCAGCAATTTCCTCAACTCAAAACCAAGTCCGTTAACCACCCGAGGCCCCCGGGACCTCAACCAAATATGCTAACAAGTCTTATATCCGAATATGAACTTAGTCAAATCCTTAAACCACCTCAAACAACATCAAAAATATGAATTACACACGGATTCAAGCCTAATAAACTTCGCAATTTCCAAATTCTACAAACGACGCCAAAACCTATCAAATCATGTCTGATTAACATCAATTTTCGCACACAAGTCACAAATGACCCCACGAAACTACTGCAACTTCCGGAATCGGAATTCGACCTCGATATCAAAAAGTCAATCCCCCGGTCAAACCTCCCAAAAATTCGACTTTTACCATTCCAAGCCTAATTCTACTCCTGACCTCCAAATCACAATCCGGAGACGCTTCTAAGTCCACCCAATGAAGCTAACAGAACCATCAAAATTCCAATCCGAGGTCGTTTACACATAAGTTGACATCCGGTCGACTTTTCCAGCTTAAGGTTTCGATTAAGAGACTAAGTGTCTCAATTCACTCTAGACCCAAACCAACTAACCCAATAAGTCATATAACAGCTATAAAGCACAAATGTAGTAGTAAATGGGGGAACGAGGCTACAACTCTCGAAACGACCAGCCAGATCGTTACATACTCCCCCTCTTAAACAAACGTTCATCCTCGAACGGGTATAGAAATATACTTGGAGTCTCAAATAGGCGTGGATACCTGCTCCGCATCTCCCGCTCGGTCTCCCAAGTAGCCTCCACAACGGGCTGACCTCTCCACTGCACCTTTACTGAAACTATATCTTTTTCCCTCAACTTTCGAACCTGCCGATCCAAAACGGCCACCGGCTCCATATCATAAGTCAAATCACAATCCAACTGAACCGTGCTGAAATCCCAAACATAAGACGGATCACCAATATACTTCCGGAGCATAGAAACATGAAATACTGGATGCACACTCGATAAGCTAGGTGACAGGGCAAGCTTGTAAGCCACCTCCCCAATCCTCTGAAGTACTTCAAAAGGCCCAATGAACCGAGGGATCAACTTGCCCTTCTTCCTGAACCTCATAACGCCCTTCATGGGTGAAACCTTCAGCAGAACCTTCTCTCCAACCATGTAAGCAAAATCACAGACCTTCCTGTCGGCATAACTCTTCTGTCTGGACTGTGCCATGCGAAGCCGCTCCTGTATCAATTTAACCTTATCCAATGCATCCTGAACCAAGTCTGTACCCAAAAGCCTAGCCTTACCGTGCTCAAACCAACCCATCGGAGATCTACACCGCCTCCCATACAAAGCCTCATACGGGGCCATCTGGATGCTCAACTGATAACTGTTGTTGGAAGCAAACTCCGCGAGTGGCAAAAACTGATCCCAAGAAACCCAAAATCAATGACACAAGCGCATAGCATATCCTCCAATATCTGAATAGTGCGCTTGGACTGTCCGTCCATCTGAGCGTGAAATGATGTGCTCAACTCAACTTGGGTGCCTAACTCTTGCTGCACGACTCTCCAAAACTTTGATGTAACCTGCGTGCCTCTATCTGAAATGATGCAAATTGGTACACCGTAAAGGCGAACAATCTCTCGGATGTAAATCTCAGGCAGCCGCTCCGAACAATAGGTAGTACCAACTGGAATGAAGTGCGCGGACTTGGTCAGCCGATCCACAATCACCCAAATAGCATCGAACTTCCTCGAAGTCCGTGGGAATCCAACTACAAAATCCATGGTGATCCGCTCCCATTTCCACTCTGGAATCTCTAACCTCTGAAGCAATCCACCCTGTCTCTGATGCTCATACTTTACCTACTGATAGTTAAGGCACCGAGCTACAAACCCCACTACATCCTTCTTCATTCTCCTTCACTAATAGTGCTGCCTCAAGTACTGATACATCTTTGCGGAACTCGAATGAATGGAATACCGCGAACTGTGGGCCTACTCAAGAATCAACTCACGTAGCCCATCCACATTGGGCACACAAATCTGACCCTGCATTATCAATACCCCATCATCCCCAATAGTCACATCTCTGGCATCACCGTGCTGAACCATGTCCTTAAGGACAAGCAAGTGGGGATCATCATACTGGCGCTCTCTGATGCGATAATATAAGGAAGACCGAGAAGCCACACAAGCTAGAACCCGACTGGGCTCCTAAATATCCAATCTCACGAACTGGTTGGACAAAGCCTGAACATCAACTGCAAGAGGTCTCTCCCCGATGGGGATGAATACAAGACTATCCATACTCACTGCCTTTCTACTCAAGGCATCGGCCACCACATTGGCCTTCCCGGGATGATACAGAATGGTGATATCATAGTCTTTTAGAAGCTCCAACCATCTCCGCTGCCTAAAATTTAGATCCTTTTGTTTGAACAAGTGTTGGAGACTCTGATGATCCGTAAACATCTCACAAGACACACCTGCCTCCAAATCTTCAATGAATGAACGATGGCAGCTAACTCCAAATCATGAACAAGATAATTCTTCTCATGAGACTTTAACAGGCATGAAGTATAAGCAATCACTCTACCCTCCTGCATCAACACACATCCAATGCCGATCTGAGAAGCATCACATTACACTATGTAAGAACCAGAAACTAATGGTAGAACTAGAACTGGAGTTGTGGTCAAAGCAGTCTTGAGCTTCTGAAAGCTCTCATCGCACTCATCCGACCACCTGAAAGGAGCAACCTTTTGGGTCAATTTGGTCAAGGGCAATGAAATAAACGAGAAACCCTCCACAAAGCGACGATAATAACCGGCCAAACCGAGAAAGTTTCGAATCTCCATAGCTGAAGACGGTCTAGGCCAACTCTGAACCGCCTCTATCTTTTTCGAATATACCTGAACACCCTCACTGGAAACCACGTGCCCCAAGAACGTCACTAAACTGAGCCAAAACTCGCACTTGGAGAACTTTGCATAAAGCTTCTTCTCCCTCAACCGCTGCAACATGATTCACGAATAATAGGCATGCTCTTCCTGGCTACGAGAGTACACCAGGATATCATCAATAAATACAATAATAAACGAGTCAAGATAAGGCTAAAACACACTGTTCATCAGATGCATGAACCCTGCTGGGGCATTGGTCAGCCCAAAAGACATCACAAGGAACTCATAATGACCATAACGGGTCCTGAAAGCTGTCTTAAGAATATCCGAGTCCCGAATCTTTAACTGGTGATATCCTGACCTCAAATCAATCTTGGAGAACACCCTCGCTCCCTGAATCTGGTCAAATAGATCATCAATATGAGACAAAGGATACTTATTCTTAATTGTGACTTTGTTCAACTGCCTATAATCAATGCACATCCTCATAATGCCATCCTTCATCTTCACAAATAGAACTGGTGCACCCCAACTAGGTCAAATAAACCCCTTATCAAGGAGTTACTGAAGCTGCTCATTCAATTCCTTCAACTCCGCCGGTTCCACACGATACGATGGAATAGAAATGGGTTAAATGCCCGGTACCAAATCAATACTAAAGTCAATATCCCTATGAGGCGGCATGCCCGACAGGTCTGCAGGAATCACATTCAGAAAATGTCACACCACCGGAACAGAATCAATAGAAGGGGTCTCTGCACTAACATCCCTCACAAAGGCCAAATAAGATAGACAACCATTCTCAACCATCTGCTAAGCCTTCAAGTATGAAATCAATCTACGGGGAACATAGTCTATAGAGCCGCTCCACTCAACCCTCGACAACCCCGGCATTGCCACGTCACAGTCTTAGCATGAAAATATAGAATAACATGACATGGAGACAACCAATCCATACCCAAAATCACGTCATAATTGACCATACTAAGCAATAATAATCTACTCTAGTCTCTAGACTCCCAATAGTCACCTCACATGACAAATATACACGGTCCACAATGATAGTATTGCCCACTGAAGTGGATACATGAACAGATAAAACTAGAGACTCACGGGGCATATCCAGAAAATGAGCAAAATATGATGACACATATGAATAAGTGGAACCAGGGTCAAATAATACAAATGCATCTCTATGGAAGATTGAGACAATACCTATAATCACAACATCCGAAGCAATGGCATCTGGTCTGGCAAGGAGGTCAAAGAAACGAGCTTGACTGCCCCCTGATCGGCCTCTCCCTCTCGGGTGACCCCTAGCTAACTGGGCCCCACCCCGAGCTGGCTGAGCGGGTGGTGTAGCAACTGGCGCAGAATACACATCCTGACTCATCTGCTACGCTGGACCTCCCTGACAACGAGGACACTGCCTCCACATATGCCCAAACTCCCTGCACTCAAAACAAATCCCTGGTGTGGGTGATGGGGACTGTAGGGAGCCTCGAGCACCAGGATAACAGGTAGAAGGACCTGGCATAGACGAGCCCTGACCCGATGGAGCACGGGACGAACTCTGAGCTGGAAGAGCACTGAGAGATGAGTGACCCTGCTGATAACTGTGTGAACCATGACCAGATGATGCACCACGGTGAACTGGGCGAGCCGTCTGAGCATTCTTGTAAGGACGACCCCTGTCGTGGTAGAACTGACCCCCAGAAGGAACACCGCTGAATCCACCCTATCCACGAGGCCTCTTGGCCTCCCTCTCACCCCGCTCCTAGATGCGAACCATCTCAATCTGATGAGCAATGTCGACAACCTCATCAAAAGTAGCACCAGACACACTCTATCTAGTCATAAGCAATCACAGCTGAAAAGTGAGGCCACCTATGAACCTCCTGATCCTCTCCCTGTCTGTGGGAACCAACCAGACAACATGACGGGCCAACTCAAAAACTCTCATCTCATATGGCGTCACAGACATATTACCCTGACGAAGCTGCTCGAACTGCCTGCATAGCTCCTTTCTGCGGGATTGAGGCACGAACTTCTCCAGGAAAAGAATGGAGAACTTCTGCCATGTAAGGGGTGCTGCGCCGATCGGCCTACGCCTCTCGTAAGCCTCCCACCAACTGAAGGCAGCCCCAGAGAAATGAAAAGTAGTGAACGAGACCCCACTGGTCTCTAGAATACCTGCTGTGTGGAGTATCCTCTAGCACTTATCCAAGAAACCCTGTGCATCCTCTCCCTCTGTACAACTAAACGATGGAGGCTAGAGTCTCCCAAACCTCTCCAATCTACGCTGCTCATCATCAGGCATGTCAGGAACCACATAGTCCTGAACGGCTGCAACATGCTGGGCTGATGGTACCCCTGGTGTCTAGAGTCCCTATACCACTTGCTCTGGTGTGCGGGCGACGGGAGTTGGAACAGAGACCGCCTGAGCAAGACTGATGCACACGGTTAGAATCTAAGCTAAGGCCTCCTAAAGGCCTGGAATCACAATGGGCATGGGTGGTGCCTGAGCTGGTCCCAGAGGCTAATCCACAACTAGAGCCTGCTCCTGAACTGGGCAACTGGTATTTCTGCAGGTGCTACCCTAGCTGTTGTGCGAAAGGCACCTCTGCCCTTACCGCGGCCCCTACCGCGACATCGGTTTCTCGCGGCTGTCCATCCTATCCCGTAGTACGTGTCCTCACAATCTGTGAGAGAATAGAACAACATAAGTTTAATTACCAGAATCTGAAGATTTGCACGACAAGAATTCAAGAAATATGGAATTTCCTAAGGGTTAGGCAGCCTTTCGAAGATAAGTACAAATGTCTCCGTACCGATCCGCAAGACTCTGCTAAACCTGCTCATGACTTATGAGACCTATGTAACCTAGGCTCTGATACTAACTTATCACGACCCAAATCCTAACGTGTCGTGATGGCGCCTATCGATGGTACTAGGCAAGCCGTCATTTCCAAATACTCCAAATATTTAACAGAAAAATAATTCAAGACATTTGAAGTAGGCAAAGTTTTTATAAACAAGGGGTAAAACCCAAAACACAAGTGCGGAAATAGCTCCCAATATCGGGGTGTCACTAAGCCATGAGAATCTATACATGATCAGTCTAAAAATGAAACAAATGTAATAGTTTGGATCCAAATACAACGAAAGAAAGGATAAGGAAGGAGAAACAAGGACTGCGAATGCCAGGCAGCTACCTCGGTATCTCCAACGGTCAACTACGCGGAATATCAACACTCTCCGCGTCCAAAAACTCCTGGATCTGCACACGAAGTGCAGGGTGTAGCGTGAGTACAACCAACTCAGTAAGTAACAATAATAAATAAGGAACTCAAAGATAGTGACGAGCTACACAGTTAAAATTCATTTTCAGTAGTCTCAACAAGAAAAGTAGACATGCTTTCAAATCCGGCAAATTAAGTCAAATCAGTTTATTTTTGCCAAATTCAAGTAAAAACCAAAAAAGAGTATCCTTCAGAAGTTTTCCAAAATCAGTGATATATGGCAACTATGTGCAACAACAATGAAATCATATACAGCCTCTCAGGGGGAACAATCACTCAGTCCTCCCATTCACTCCAACCTCTCAATCACTTATTCCTCTCAGCCACTCATTCCTCACAGTCACTCAGCACTCGGCACTCTCACTCAGTAGGTACCTGCGCTCAGTAGGGGTGTGTACAGTCTCCGGAGGGGCTCCTTTAGCCCAAGCTCTATATCAAGCCAAATTATGACATAAATCAATGAAAACATGCTGCGGTGTACAGCCCGATCCCACAAATAACCTCACAATCAGGCCCTCGACCTCACTCAGTCAGCAATCTCTCCAGTCTCTCGGGCTCTCAGAAATCAGGAAAATCAGCCCAAACAATAATAATATGATGTATCAACAAGAATAATAGAGACTGAGCTATGATATCCGAACAACACTGAGACCGAGTACAAATAGCATTTAGCAGGTATTCCAACATGTAACATGGCCTCTGTGGGTCCCAACAGTACCACATCATAGACTAATTATGTCTCTAACATGATTCACAGTCAAATTTCTATAACATATGAAGAGCATATAGTTAACAACAAGTTTATTCAACTTCTCAGTTTCATGGAATGGACCAAGTCACAATTCCCACGGTGCACGTGCACATGCCTATCACCTAGCATGTGCGTCACCTCCAAAACAATCATATAACACCAAAATCCGGGATTTCATACACTTAGGTCCCGATTTAAAACTGTTACTTACATCAATCCGAGAAAAACTCTACTCCAATATGCCTTTGCCTCACAAATCAGCCTCCAAATGTCTCGAATCTAGCCACAAGCAGTACAATACAATCAATACGGACTAAAGGAATCAACTCCATAAGACAAATACGAAATTATAAGCCAAAATCCGAAATTGGTCAAAAACCGGCCCCTGACCCACGTCACAAAATCCGACAAAAGTCACAAAACCTGAAAGCCCCTTCACTCACGAGTCTAACTATACCGAATTTATCAAAATCCAACATCAAATGGCCATTCAATTCAGCAAAATTAACTCTCCAAATCCCTAGCCTCAAACCCCCCAAATTTCACCTCAACACCACACAATCTACGTGGGAACAATAATGGGGAACAAGATTATTGATCAAAAATGATTACAAGAAGCTTACCTCAGAAACCCCCTCGAAAATCCTGTCCAAATTCGCTCAAGTCCGAGTTCAAAATGTTGAAATGAGACTAAAATCGCGAACCCTTGTTTTTAAACATTCTGCCCAGGCTTTTCGCACCTGCGACCACTTATCCGCACCTGCGGAACCGCTTCTGTAGTTATTCCTCCGCTTCTGCGGAAACCACTAAATTCACTGGGTTCGCACCTGCGCTCCAGGTCTTGCACCTGCGGAGGCGCTTCTGCGGCCCTTTGTCTGCTTCTGCGGAAGTAGCCAATCCTTCAACCCTCGTGTCTGCGGAGCCCTTATTGCATATGCGGGCTCGCAGATGCGCATTCTCCTTTGCACCTGCGTTTGCCCTAGGCCAGCCCCCAGTTCTGCATTTGCGCCAATCCCGCCGCACCTGCGGCATCGCACCTGCGGCTAATACCCTCACAGGTGCGATTACACCAGCAACAGACCAATTTCAGCAATTTCCCCAACTCAAAACCAAGTCCATTAACCACCCAAAATCAACCCGAGGACTCTGGGACCTCAACCAAACATGCCAACAAGTCTTATATCCCAATACAAACTTAGCCGAATCCTCAAACCACCTCAAACAATATCAAAAACACGAATTACACACAGATTCAAGTCTAATGAACTTTAAAATTTTTAAATTCTACAAACGACGCCGAAACCTATCAAATCACGTCCGATTGATCTTAATTTTCATACACTAGTCACAAATGACCCCACGAACCAACTGCAACTTCCGGAATCGGAATCCGACCCTGATATAAAAAAGTCACCACCCCGATCAAACTTCCCAAAAATTAGACTTTCGCCATTTCAAGCCTAATTCTACTCCCGACCTCCAAGGCACAATCCGTACACGCTCCTAAGTCAAGAATCACCCAACGAAGCTAATGGAACCATCAAAATTCCAATCCGAATTTGTTTACATATAAGTCGACATCCGGTCGACTTTTTCAGCTTAAGGTTTCAATTAAGAGACTAAGTGTCTCAATTCACTCTGAATTAACTCCGGACTCAAACCAACTAACCTGATAAGTCATATAACAACTATAAATCACAAATGAAGCAGTAAATGGGGGAATGAGGCTACAACCCTCGAAACGACCGGCCGTGTCGTTTTGAGCTGACTTGGTCAGCTGGTCCACAATCACCCAAAATGCATCAAACTTCCGTTGAGTCCGTGGAAGCCAAACAACGAAATCCATAGTGATTCGCTTCCATTTCCATTCCAGAATCTCTAATTTCTGAAGCAACCCGCCTAGTCGCTGATGCTCATACTTCACTTGCTGGAAATTTAGGCACCGAGCTACATACTCCACTATGTCCTTCTTCATTCTCCTCCACCAATAATGTTGTCTCAAATCCTGATACATCTTCGCGGTACCCGAATGAATAGAATACCGCTAACTGCGAGCCTCCTGAAGAATCAATTCATGCAACCCATCTACATTGGGCACACATAGCCTACCTTGCATCCTCAATGCACCATCATCCCCAATAGTAACATTCTTAGCATCACCGTGCTGGACCGTGTCCCTAAGGACAAGAAGATGTGGGTCATCATACTGGAGCTCCATGATACGATCATTACGAGAAGACCGAGAGACCATATAAGCCAATACTCGACTCGGCTCAGAAATATCCAATCTAACAAACTGGCTAGCAAGACCTGAACATCCAATGCCAATGGCCTCTCTACTGCTGGAAGATATGCTAAGCTCCCCAAACTCTCTGTCCGGCGACACAAGGCATTGGCCACCACATTGGCCTTCCCGGGATGGTACAAAATGGTGATATCATAGTCCTTAAGAAGCTCCAACCACCTCCGCTAATGCAAGTTAAGATCCTTATGTTTGAATTGATTCTGTAAACTCCGATGATTAGTGTAAATCTCACAATGGACACCGTACAAATAGTGCCGACAAATCTTCAAGGCGTGAACAATAGCTGCTAACTCAAGGTCATGGACAGGATAGTTCTTCTCTTGAGGCTTCAACTGACGCGAAGCATAAGCAATAACTCTACCCTCCTACATCAGAACACATTCAATACCTACCCGCGAGGCATCATAATACACTGCATAGGAACCAGAAGCTGATGGCAGAACTAGAACTGGAGTCGTGGTCAAAGCAGTCTTGAGCTTCTGAAAGCTCTCCTCGCACTCATCCGAACACCTGAATGGAGCACATTTTTGGGTTAATTTGGTCAAAGGTGATGCAATAGATGAAAAACCCTCAACAAAATGATGGTAATAGCCCTCCAAACCCAGAAAGCTCCTAATATCCGTGGCTGTGGACGGTCTGGGCCAACTCTGCACCGCCTCTATCTTCTTCGGATCCACCTGAATACCCTCGTTGACACCACGTGCCCCAAGAACGCCACTGAACCAAGCCAAAACTCACACTTGGAGAACTTTGCATAAAGCTTCTCCTCCCTCAATCTCTGTAACACAATCCTCAGATGTTGGCATGCTCCTCCTGGCTACGAGAGTACACCAGGATATCATCAATGAATACAATAATGAACGAGTCCAAATAAGGCTAAAACACACTGTTCATCAAATGCATGTATGCTGCTGGGGCGTTAGTCAGCCCAAAAGACCTCACGAGGAACTCATAATGGCTATATCGGATCCTGAATGCTGTCTTAAGAATATCTGAATCCCGAATCTTCAGTTGGTGATACCCTGACCTCAAATCAATCTTGGAGAACATCCTCGCCCCCTGAAGCTGGTCAAATAGATCATCAATACGTGGCAAAGGATACTTGTTCTTGACTATGACCTAGTTCAAATGCCTGTAGTAAATGCACATCCTCATTGAACCGGTGCACCCCAAGGTGACACGCTAGGCTGAATAAACACTTTATCAAGGATTTCTTGAAGTTGTTCCTTCAGCTCCTTCAACTCCGCCGGTGCCATACGATACGGTGGAATAGAAATGGGCTGAGTGTACAGCACCAAATCAATACCGAAGTTAATATCCCTGTCAGGCGACATGCCCAGCAGGTTTGCAGGAAACACATCCGGAAAATCACGCACCACCAGAACAGAATCAATGGCTGCAGTCTCTCCACTAACATCCCTCACAAAAGCCAAATAGGATAGACAGCCCTTCTCAACCATCCGCTGAGCCTTCAAGTATGAAATAACTCTACTGGGAACATAGTCTATAGAACTGCTCCACTCAACCCTCGGCAACCCCGGCATCGCCAACGTCACAGTCTTAGCGCGATAATCTAGAACAGCATGACATGGAGACAACTAATCCATACCCAATATCACATCAAAATCGACCATACTGAGCAGCAAAAGATCCACTCTGGTCTCCAGACCCCCAATAGTCACCACACAAGACTGATATACGCGGTCCACAATAATAGTATCGCCCACAGGAGTAGATACATTAACAAATGAAACTAAAGACTCACGGGGCATATCCAGAAAATGAACGAAATATGAGGAAACAAATAAATAAGTGGAACCAGGGTCAAATAATACAAAGGCATCTATGTGGCAAACTGAGACAATACCTGTAATCATAACATCTGAAGTAATTGCATCTGGTCTGGCAGGGAGGTCATAGAAACGGGCCTGGCCACCCCCGAATTTGCCTCCCCCTCTCGAGCGACCCCTAACTGACCGGGCTCCACCCCAAGCTGGCTGAGCGGGTGGTGAAGAGATTAGTGCTGATGTCGTAGACTGGATTCTCTACAAAGTCGGACCTCCCGTAAGGCGGGTGCAATGTCTCCTGATGTGTCCAAACTCTCCACACTCATAGCAACTCCCCGGTGCTGGTGCTGGGGACTGAAGGGAGCCCGAAGCACCGGGATGACTGGTAGAAGGACCTGGCATAGACGAGCCCTGACCCGACAGAGCACGGGACAAACTCTGAGCTGGGAGGGCATTGAGAGATGAATGGCCCTGCTGATAAGTGTGTGAACCATGGCCAGATGATGCACCACAGTGGGCGGGGCGAGCCGTCTGAGCATGTATGAAAAGACGACCCCTACCATGGTGGAACTGCCCCCAAAAGGAACACCGCGAAATCCGACATGTCCACGAGGCCTCTTGGACTCCCTCTCAACCCTCTCCTGACTGCGAACCATCTCAATTGGATGTGAAATGTCGACAACCTCATCAAAAATAACACCAGACACTCTCTCTGGTCATAAGCAATCGCAGCTGAAAAGTGAGGCCATCTATAAACCTCATGATCCTCTCCCTGTCTGTGGGAACCAACCAGACAGCATGACGGGCCAACTCAAAGAATCACATCTCATACGGCATCATAGACATATCACCCTGACGAAGCTACTCGAATTTCCTACGCAGCTCCTCTCTACGGGACTGTGGCACGAACGTCTCCAGGAATAGACTAAAGAACTGCTGCCAGGTAAGGGGTGCTGCCCCGACCGGCCTACGCCTCTCGTAAGCCTCCCACCAAATGAAGGCAGCCCCAGAGAACTGAAGAGTAGTGAACGAGACCCCACTGGCCTCTAGAATACCTGTTGTACAGAGTATACTCTAACATCTATCCAAGAAACCCTGTGCATCCTCATCCTCGGTACCACTGAAAGATGGAGGCTGGAGTCTCCCAAACCTCTCCAATCTATGCTGCTCATCCTCAGGCATAGCAAGAACCACATAGTCCTGAGCAGCTGCAACTGGCTGGGCTGGTGGTGCCCCCGGTGTCTGGAATCGCTATACCACCTGCTCAGGTATACGGGCAGCGGGAGTTTGAGCGTCTCCCCCGGCCTGGGAAGTGGCTGCTACGGCCGGAATAGAGACCGCCTGAGAAAGACTGGTACTCACGGTTAGAATCTGACCTAAGGCCTCCTGAAGGCCCGAAATCACAATAGGCACAGGTGGTGCCTGAGCCTGTGCATCAACAAATAGAATCTGGTCCTGATCTGGGGTAACTGGTGGATCTGCAGGTACTATCCTAGCTGCTGTGCGGGCTACACCTCTGCCCCTACCATGACCTGTACCGCGACCTCAACCTCTTGCGGCCCTGGCTGGTGGTATTGGTGGCTGTCCATCCTGCCCAGTAGTACGAGTCCTCACCATCTGTGAGAGAATAAACAACAGATGTTTAGTTACTAGAATCAACAGATTCGCCCGACAACAATTCAAGAATGTGGATTTTCCTAAGGGTTCTGCAGCCTCTTAAAGATAAGTACAGACGTCTCTGTACCGATCTACAAGACTCTACTAAACCTGCTCATGACTCGTGAGACCTATGTAACCTAGGCTATGATACCAACTTGTCACGACCCAAAACCTAACCCATCGTGATGGCGCCTATCATAATACTAGGCAAGGCGGCCTTTCCAAAACACTTTTAAAATTTAACAAAAATGAATTAAGACATTTAAAATAACCGGAGTTTATCATAAAAATGGGAGTAAAACCCAAATAAAACATAAGTGCGGAAAAATAGCCCGACATCGGGGTGTAACTAAGTCATGGGCATCTAAATATCCAGTGTAATACAAACAGTGTCTGGGTATCAATGCTGAAAAGAAAGGAAACATAGAAGGAGAGACAAGGTCTGCGGACGTCAGCAGCTACCTCGTAGTCTCCGATACTCAATCGCGCACGAACTCAACGACCTTCGTGATCAAACACACCTGGATCTGTACATGAAGTACAGGGTGTAGCGTGAGTACAACCAACTCAGCAAGTAACAAACATAAATAAAGAATTGAGAAGGTAGTGACGAGTTATACAAATACAATTCATTTTCAATAATTCCAGCAAAAAATAGACATGTTTTCAAATCTGGCAGTTCAACTCAAATCAGTTCGAGCCCAAGTAAACAGATATGAATCTTCCAGAAATTTCACAACAACATCAGATAGCAACTAAGTGCAACAATAAATAAAAAGCAAGTACAACCTCTCAAGGCAACAGTCACTCAACTCATCTCATCAGCTCATACTCTGGGCTCTCAGCCCTCAATACTTACTCTCAATAGGTACCTACGCTCACTGGGGGTGTACGTCTCCTTCCAGCCTAAGCGCTATATCGCTGCGGCGTGCAGCCCGACCCAATCATATAAGTAGCCATAAGGCTCGTTGTGGCGTGCAACCCGATCCACAGTCCATAAATAGCCATAAGGCTCGTTGCGGCATGCAACCCGATCCATAAATCCTCACGTAGTTTACAGCTCGGCAATCAGGCCTTATCTCAGTCACTACACTCTCCAGCCCCTCAAGCTCATAGAATATCATGATAATCGGCCCAAACAGAGAATACAACAATTATCAACAAGAAATGAGAGGGAACAAAGATATAATACACAAGTAAGACTGTGACTGAGTACAAGACAGCAATTAGCAGTCAATTCAACAAGTATATGACTGTTGCAGGTCCCAAAAGTGATATCATAAGGTCTGAGCATGGTTTCTAACATGAAAGGCAGTCAATTGCTCAAAGACATGGAAGAACAAGCAATAACGATGGCTATTCGACTTTACAGTCTCACGGGACGGACCACGTCACAATCCCTCTTGGTGCACGCTCATACGCCCATCACCTAGCATGTGCGTCACCTCCAAACACTCATATCATACCAATCCTCGGGGTTTCATACCCTCAAAACCAGATTTAAAATTGTTACTTACCTCAAACCGCGCAAAATTCTAGTCTGCAATGCCTTTGCCCCTCGAATTAGTCTCCAAATGCCCTAAATCTAGCCACAAGCAGTACGAGATAATTAATATAAGCTAAAAGAATCAATCCCACAAGCAAAAATGAAATTAAAAGCCAAAAATCCGAAATTGGCTCGAACCCGGCCCCCCGGGCCCACGTCTTAAAATCCGATAAAAGTCACAAAAACCCGAAATTTCATCCACTCATGAGTCTAATCATACCAAATTTACTCCAATATGATAACAAGCTCCCATTCAAATCCCCAAACATCTAACTCAAGAACACTTCATCTTCTTCCCTAATTGTTTTCACCCTAAATCATAAATTAGATGATAAAATTAAAGATATAATCATGAGTTTTAACCAAAACTAAGTACGAATCACTTACCCCAATCAACTCTACAAAAATCCTTTCGAGAATCGCCCAATTCCGTATTCTCTAGCTCACAATATGCAAAATGGGTTCAAACCCTCATTTTTGAAATTAATATTGTCTGCCCAGATTTCCTTCTTCGCGAACGCTGCTGTTCTCTCGTGTTCGCGTAGACCAACTCAGACTGCCTCTCAACTTAACTCTTCGCGAATGTGAGCTACGCTTTGCGAACACGAAGCTTTGCAAATTCAGGCCTTCGCAAACGCGTCCCTCACCTCGCGAACGTGTAGAACAAAAGACTGGGGGTCCCCAGCTGCCTCACTCCCCTTCACGAACGCGACGCCACTCACGCGTTCGCGATGCACACACTGCCATACCTTCGCGGACGCGTAGAGCAAAATATCACTAACTCAGAAACACTCTTCGAGAACACGAGGCTCCTCTCGCGAACGCTTAAGAGGAAACAAGAAAAATGGTGCAGTAGATATCAGCTATCTCACCAAGGACAAAAATGATCCGTTAACCACCCGAAACTCACCCGAGGCCCCCGGGACCTCAACCAAATATACCATCAAGTCCCACAATACTTTACTAACTTAGTCGAATCCTCAAACCACCTCAAATAACATCAAAAATACGAATCACCCTCCGATTCAAACTTAATGAACTTGAAACTTCCAATTTCTACAACCGATGTTGAACCCTATCAAAACCACGTCCTATTGACCCCAAATTTTATACACAAGTCATATTTGACGTTACGGATCTACTCTAACTTTCAGAATTAGAATCCGACCCGATATCAAAAAGTCAACCCCCGGTTAAACTTCCTAAAATTTGACTTTCGCCATTTCAAGCATAAATTAGCTACATACCTCAAATTCACAGTCCGAACACACTCCTAAGTCCAAAATTACCCAATGGAGCTAACGGAATTGACGGAACTCTATTTCGGAGTCGTCTTCACATACATCCGACTACGGTCAAAATCCTGAGACTTAAGCTTCCGTTTTAGGGACTAAATGTCCCAAAACACTCCAAAACCAAAAATAAGACCTCCCGGCAAGTCACTTAAACAAAAACAGATACGGAAAAAATAGTAAATAGGGGATCGGGGCTAATACACTCAAAACGACCGGCTTGGTCGTTACACGTATTGACATTAAAAAATTATTCTCAGCAACATAAGGGTGGACAAAAGCGATTGACAACAAAATATATACATTAGTTCTTTTAGATATATGTATAATAACCATGTTGATAAAGTCATATTTAACAGCACTCAATTATTCATTCATGATCTCTAGCAACATAACTAAACTGTAAAATATTAATGCATTAAGAAATTAAGTTTTACTACTGCTCAAAATAAATAATATATTTCCTCTTTAAAATGTTAAGAGAGAAAATTTGAAACATTCAAGATAAAGAGAACTACAAAAGCATCACTTATAAGACTAAAGAGATAACATGCATTCTCTTTCACAATGCACAATAATAACACGCACAAATACACTACAGCAAATAACTCATAGCCCGAAACATTAATAAAATTAGAGTAGATTATATTTTTCATCTTATGGCCAAAGTTTATCTGCCTATTAATATTTTCACGAGAATAAGCATAAAAGAATAAATGTTGAAGAGGTATATATTAGTTCAATTATGCATACCTGATACTTAGATATAATGTTACATAAAAACATATCAAGTGGAAGATATTACCGTATGTCTTTAAAGTCCATCAGAATTTCATAAGTAGTATTCTCCATAAGAACAAAGTGAAATATCCTTTAGATTGTTGGAAAAATATTGGATTATGGAGAATAGGAGTTAGCTTGACGTGTGTCATGGACATTGTACCTAAGGATATTTCGCCCATACCGAGATGAATAAAATTAGGCGTAACCTCCAGAATTCAACAAACTCTTCTAATATAATTAGGAGCAGAAACAACAAAGATTAATTAAAAGAAAACCGAACACAAAAGAAGGNATTTGACTTTGTCAAAAGATTAACTTAAGGAATCCAATAATAGCTAGTAAATGGTCATATTCAAGTTGGTAAGAATGTATTCAAGCTTATGAATCATCAGCTACAAATATTAAAGAAATATATTCAAAACAATTAGTGTAGTAAAAACACATTAACATTAATTTTAAAAGAATGAACCTAGACATCAATTTAAATGTTTCTTTTTGAGTTATCAAAATTATTTTTCTAACACCAACCTCCCGAGATTATATTTTGTAACCAAAACGTACATCAACTATCCTGTATTTAGCATATAATGAAAATCACCGACATTTTTCACTCTAGCATAAACGTTATTGCTAAGCTATAACATAATAAGATAAAATTTCGAAATAAGCTTTGTCTTGTTATCAACACGATAAACCCATATATATGTCACAACACACGTGCTATTAATTACCAATTTCTTCAAACTTTTTGGGATCTTTACACCATTCTTTTTACCCTTCCACGGGAGCTCCCTACTTTGTTTCCTTGCCGGCTCAAACCCACAATCTTTTGATTGAAGATGAAAGGTGCTTACCGCTTACAATCCTCACTTTGACGATCAGATCTTATAAGTCGGCCAGATTTACAATTTATTTGTTTTTAGTCGGTACACATAAATTATACACCGATTGTACACTCCAACTATTTTAAATTTAAACGATTGGGCGGCTATTTAAGTTAATTGCTTAACCTTTTTACCCCAATAGATCCATATTTTCCCAAATCTTACCCTCATTTAGACTGGAAGCTGAAATTTATCGGCAGGTGCATAAGATATAGAAGGAGAATTTAATCATGTGTTAATGACGTAACTGTGCTTATTTGAATGATTTATTTATCTTATGTGGTAGTCTATTGGAAGTTTCCGGCATTCAGTTGATGTATTTCTGGAGGGTCTTATTTCATGCGAAATATAAGGATATTGGTGTTTTTGTTTTGGCCATAAAAATTAAATTTTATAAATTTTGCTGCATTTGACTTTTTGTAGAATGACAACCCGCAACATCCTAATTTCACGGGCTAACAGTTTGAACTTTTCCCGTCACAAGAAGTTACAAAAGGCTAGGACTCTTTTGTAAAGTTAATAGTTAATAGTTAATACAATTGTTTATAGATTCTTATATTCATAATAAATGGTTAATCATCAAATACCAAATCCAGTTAATCCTCATAAATATAGTAATCTAATTATATAAAAGTAGTCTAATACCAAAAAATGCAGTGATCTTGTTGACCGAGAAACAAGTACTATAAGAAGGAAGCCCATTAGCCCAAGTCAAGAGTTCATGAGTAGCAGCTTTTGAAGCAAAACTTGGAAATGACAAAGTTCCTAGTTTCATTTTTCTATGTTGTTGTCCTCTTTGTTTCGACTGCATCAGGTCCCAACTCTCAGAGATGATGATATCTTGGCTTTACTTTTTTTATTTTTTTATTTTTTGGACAAGGTGGGTTGCTCTGATGGTAAGCACCCTCCACTTCCAACCAAGAGGTTGTGAGTTCGAGTCACCCCAAGAGCAAGGTGGGGAGTTCTTGGAGGGAAGGATGCCGAGGGTCATTTGGAAACAGCCTCTCTATCCCAGGGTAGGGGTAAGGTCTGCGTACACACTACCCTCCCCAGACCCCACTAGTGGAATTATACTGGGTTGTTGTTGTTGTTTATTTTTTCGGTACCGACATTAGGGCTCGACTAATTCGGAATCCTCCATGGAAGCCCCACATTGGGGAGGGGAGGGGGAATATCGTGTTTCCTAGCCCAAGACCTTTGGTTAATGATGAAAGAGTGCTTACCACTCCACAACTACAATCTTGGTGCCTTTACATTATTATTATAATGGTCACATTCTTAATTAATTATTACCACCTGTTATCTTATTTTACATTATTTTGATGAATGCAGGTGAGAGGTTTGTTCCTGTGATACATGAAGAAGGACTATGCATAGTTGATGTTGGTGTTAACATTTGCACCCCCTCTTAAAGATCGATGTATGGAGCCATGCATTCGAGCAACTTCCGCTCGGGTTACCAAGGCGACGTGTGAAATACGTGGCGATCTTTCTACATATTGCCAATGTATAATTGTTTGCCATGACAAACACATAAATCAAGAAAACAACTTGAAGATTGCAGCATCACCTGCACCTTATTGATGTTTTGGCTCCAAATATTCTAACTTTTCTAGAACGGATGCATAGTTGTTATTGTAAGAAAAATGATTGTACGACTAGATTTTCGGTCACCACCATGATTTACATACTCTATATATAATCTACAATTTACGAACAATTGTTAATCTGATTGAATTCGATTCATGGGTGAAGAAAATCAAAGAAAACCCTAGAAAAATCTAAGAGAGAAGAAATATGTCGGTCAGTCTCTACAATAATGGCCCGATTTGACTTTGTTATTTCAACAATAATATCTATATACATTTTATAAAATGAGAAAATACAAAATGCATGCTAGGATTAAAAATACAATGTATTGGGCTGATGGATTATTCTACTAATAGGCCTGTGCTACTCGACTCGTCGGGCTTCAACTTCTGTCGAGCCTCAATGTTAATACTCCCCTCAAGCTGCAGAGAAAGCACACCAAGCTTGCAATGAATCCCATAATGAGGCTGTCCAGGTAAGGCTTTAGTCATGATATTTGCTAGCTGGGTAGAACTAGGAACAAAATGCAAGGAAATCAGGCCAAAGTGCAAACATTCACGCACATAGTGACTGTCAATTTTTATGTATTTGGTACGTTCATGGAAGACAAGGTTCTTGGCTATGTGCAAGGCAGGTTGACTGTCACACAATATATAGGAACTTGGCTGCAAATAGGCAATCCAAGATCACCCAGAAGTCGAACCAGTCAAGAAATTCCAGCAACAGTCTTCCTTAAATCCCTATATTCAGCTTCATCTGATGATAAGAGATAGTGGGTTGCTTCTTGCTCTTCCAAAAGACTGGGCTGCCACCAAGTGTGATGTAGTAGCTAGAAACTAACTTGCAAGAAACAAACACAAGCTCCCAAGTCAGAATCAAAGTAACCAAGGAGAGAGGGAGATCATAGTTGTTGGAAAGGAGGATACCATGGACAGGATCATTAAGAAGATATCGAAGGACGTATAAGGTAGCCTGCATGTGTGGCACTTGAGGCCTTTGAAGGAATTTGACTCAAGTGTTGCACTAAAAATGAGATATCAGGTCTAGTGTGTTGCAAAGAATTGAGCTTGCCAACCAACCTTCTATAAGCACCTGGATAAGTGAGAGTGTCACGATCCAATTTTCACTATAGGCCGTGATGGCGCCCAACGTCGTCGTTAGGCAAGACAACAGTAAACTATCAACTTAATTATTCATTTTATTGCTTTTAAAATCATGGATTCTATTAAGTAAAGGAAATTAAGCGTAGAAAGCCATGGAGATATGAAGCATAAATAAAACATTAAAATAAAATGGTGACAATATTAGGCAAAATCATAAACATCTACTAGTAATTCCTAAAACCCGGTGTCACAAGTGCACGAGCAATCTAGTAGAATATACAAACCACTGTAGATACAGTCTGAAATACAATAGACAGAAATGAAAATATAACAGGAAGCAGACCTCGGGTGCTGCAGATTGGAGCATGGAGAATATCTCACCACTAAGTCTCCGGATAAAGATTATGTGTGCCCGAATGATCACCAGATATACCTGCCTCAGTACCTGCATAATTAGTGCAGAAATGTAGCATGAGTACGTAAATCAACGCTTATCCAGTAAGTATCTAATCTAACCTCGAAGAAGTAGTGACGAGGGGTCGACATCGACACTTACTAGTGGTCAATAAATAAAGTACATGAATTATTAATAGGCATGAAGCATAACAGTAATAATGAAATGAGAAAAATAGTAAGTAACATGATCCCTCAACATAATGAGACTATAAAATCCCCAAATATCATGTGCTATCTCAAACAGATGAGAACCATAAAATAAATATCCAATCTCAATTCAAGAAGGAAATATATACGTACGAATTATGTTGAGGTCGTACAATCCGATCCTTAATAATCATGTACACTTCCGAGGTTGTACGACCCCATCCATGAATGCATCTCAAATATAGTGTCGAGATCGTACGACCCAATCCAAAATACTATTTCACAGTATTGCCGAGTCATACGGCTCGATCCATAGGAATAGAGAAACTCTCTAAACTAAGGGTCAAATAATTACAAAACAAGGATAAGAACATAATGAAAGCATAATTTTTACCAACAATCAAGTATTCCGCCAAAAAACTCAAGGTAATGAAGCTCGGCCTAACATAATCCCTAATCAAATTTCAATTTTAAATTTAAGTAATTAGGCTAACAAATTGAGTTTAAGTAATACAAATATTGCATGATAAAGTTCTAATTCTACATGGACATAGACATGATTTTAGCTACGTACGGACTCTCGTCACCTCGTGCGTACGTAGCTCCCACAAGTAGTATAAAAAAATATATTAAGCACCTACATGGGTAATTCCCTCTTACAAGATTAGGCAAGAGACTTACCTTGCTTCCAAGATCTCTATTCGGCTCACAACCCGCACTAGTAGCCTCAAAATAACGCCGAGCAACCCGAAACTAGTCAAAAGTTGTACAAACTAATCAATATATACTCAAAAGTTCATAATTCATCTATTAGAGTAATTTTCCAGCACAATATGAAAAGTCTATAAAAGTTACCAGCGGGCCCATGTGCCCGGATTCCAGAAATATTCGTAGATAAATTTTACTCATGACCTTACGAACTTGAATATATAATTTCTACTCAATTTCATATCAATTTCGTGGTCGAATCCCATTTTTACCAAACCCTAGGGTTTTCAACACAATCTCATGATTTTCACAACTATTATGTTAAAAGCTACCCATAATATATGTATTAAACTAACATTAGGTAGAAATCACTTACCTTCAAATGCTAGGTGAAAATTTCTCTCCAATAAGCTCTAAAATAGGCCAAGAAATGAGAAAAATGAGTCTAAGTCCTAAATTTAAAATGTAATTCTGCCCAGCAACCCTTCTCCGTGATCGCGAAAATCGCCTTGTGATCGCGAAGAAAAACATGAAATCTCCCTAAGAATACCTCTTCGCGAACGCGATCGCAATGTCTTATCCTTGCCAATACTTCACGAATGCGAATAGCTCTTTGCGTACGCGAAGACCAACGACCTGCTGACCCCAACCTAGCTCCTTCTTCGGGATCGCATCCACACTTCGCAAACGCGAAGCTTTACAGCCCCCAGGCTTCGCGAATGCGAACCCTCCTTCGCAAATGCGAAGCACAAAATTTCTCCCACAACAAATCCTTCAACGGGAACGCGAGAACCTTTTCGTATTCACGAAGAAGGAAACCAGCACCAGACAATCTGCTAGTTTGGACTTAACTCCGGGTAGTCCGAAACATACCCAAGCCACCAGGGACTCCGTCCAATTGCACAAATAAGTTCATAAACATAATCTAGACATGCTTGAAGTATCAGAACAAGTAAAACAACATCAATACCAAGAATCTCACCCTCAAGCCAAATTAATCAACCGTTAAACTTCAAACTTCTCCAACTAGCCCCGAACGCGATGAATCATACTTAGACAACTCAGTATGACACCAAATATTATGCATAAGTCACAAATCAAAATATAAACCTATTCCAAGGCTCAAAATCACAAACGAACATCGATAACACCAACATTTACTTCAAATTAAACTTAGGAGACTCTAAAACCTTCAAGACGCCAACTTTCAATAATAAACATCGAAATACTCCCGGATCACTCAAAACTCAATCCGACATATGCCCAAGTCCAAACTTATCATATGGACCTATTGGGACCTTTAACTCCCGATTTCGGGGTCGTTTACTCAAAGTATTGACTCAAGTCAAACTTGGCCACTATTATGGAACTAAGCATTCTGAATTCAACCCGAACCCCTCCAAAAGCAAACCAACCATCCCCGCAAGTCATAAAATAGTAAAACAATATACGAGAAGCGTTAAATAAGGGAACATGGATCTAGAAAACAAAACGACTGATTGGGTCGTTAAAGAGAGGCTCACCCATGTCCAAAACTAACTTGGCTGAAGAATCCAAAGGAGTCAGAATAGGTGTGAAGTAGCGGCAATGCAATTCAGCTAGAAGATCAGTAGTATACATGTGCTGAGTCATAAGACAATCTTGAGGATGCTTAGAAATCTCCAAGACCAAGAAATAATGAACTAAAGCCATGTCCTTAATCTTGAATTGGGGATCTAAAAAGAATTTCAGGGAATTCAGCTTAGAAGTATCATCCCCATCCAAGTGAATGTCATAAACATAGATAACCAACACCACCAGAGAACTAGAAGATTATTTAGTGAAGAGATAATAATCATTCAAATATGAAATGTAGCCCCTAGAGAGCAAAGCTTCAGATAGTTTTGAAAACCATTGTCTGTAAGCATGCCTGAGGCCATATAGAGACTTCTTAAGTCTACAAACTAGTGGAAAAGTGGTGGAAGAAGAGGAAACATCAAGTCTAAGAGGGATCTTCATATAGACCTCCTCAGTGAGGTCACCATGGGGGAAAACATTGTTCACATTAAGCTGAAAGGTAGTCCAGCCTCTCTTAACAACAACATTTAATGGTGGTGGGCTTGACCACGGGAGAGAAAGTTTTAGTGAAGTAAATGCCTCCCCTCTAAGAATCACCCATAATAACTAGCCTTCACTAAAAAACACTTGATCTTTAGCGACCACTTCTTATCGAAGGGACATGAATCCGGTCGTTATAAGTGTACTAATCATGACTAATATTTTCTCCGGTCATTAGCTCTAATGTTTAGTTCAACATTAACGAGGGAAACATATTTGGCCCTTTAAAAGTATAATATCCGGCCGTAAAACTAAATTAATCAACAAACATTAAGGCGCTACTTTTTACCTCACTTTTTTTCCCTAACCCCATCCCACCCCCTCCCCAAATAAACGAAAAAAGACAGAGAAAAAAAATAACCTTAAGTCATTCCCTCTATTTTCAAAGAGTAACATTATGCGGTTAAAGCTGATTTGCTCAATTTTGATCTACAATTCCTTTCTCATTCTATTCAAGGTAAGTCTCAACTAAATCACTTGTAACGACCTGGCGGTCATTTTGAGTATTATAGCCCCGTTTCCCAATTTATTACTTATTCTGTATTCATTTGTAATTATGTGACTTGCTGGGGTGGTTGGTTTGGCTCGGGAGATGTTTCGGAATGAAATGGGACACTTAGTCCCAAGGTTGAAAACTTAAGTTGAAAGAATTGACCTGATGTTGACTTACATGTATATGACCCTAGAATGGAGTTTTGATAGTTCCGATAGCTCCATATGGTGATTTTGGAATTAGGATTGTGCCCGAATATTAATTTGGAGGTCCGTAGATATGTTTAGGTTGAATTGGCAAAAGTTGACAAAATGAAGGTTTGGAGAGTTGAGAAGTTTGACCAAGAGTTGATTTTATTGTTATCGGGCTCAGATTCTGGTTGGAATAGGTCTGTTGTGTCATTTATGATATGTGTGCAAATTTTGAGGTAAATCAGAGTTGATTTGGTGTGTTTTGGCATTGGTTTTAAAAGTTGGCAATTTGAAAGTTTATTAAGCTTGAATTGGGGTACGATTCGTATTTTTAATGTTGTTGGATGTGATTTGAGGCCTCGAATAAGTTCTTGTGATGTTTTAGGATGTGTTAATATGTTTGGATAGGGTCCCGGGGACTTTGTGAGTGATTCGGGTTAAAATCGGAATGAATTGTGGACTTAAGGAATTGTTGATCTGCTCCAGTTCTGGTGCGTTCTCACCTGCGGTGGGAGTGGACACATATGCGACACTGCAGGTGCGGCCTTATTAGTGCATGTGCGTAAGTGAATGTGGGCAATAGTATCATAGAAGCGGGAATAGTCTCAGCCGAAACGAGGTTGCTTCTGTGATGAAGTGAAGCGCAGGAGCGGGCTGGACCGCAGGTGCAACATTTTCTCTGCAGGCGCACGTGCGCAGATGCGGGTGAACTTTCACAGAAGAGGAGGGACGGGAATTAAGTAGGATGCAAAGGTGAGCTCCATTTTCTGTAGGAGCGGCTCCACAGAAGCAGACCTCCGTTCCGCAAAAGCAAAAAAGCTGTCAGTGTCATTAAAAATGAATGGCTTGAGTTCTTCTCTCATTTTGAGAATTTTGGAGTGCGGACTAAGGCGATATTTGAAGAAATTTTCACCTAGATTGAAGAGGTAAGCGACTTTTGATCGTTTCTATCTTTTAACATTGAATACCAATTGAATATTTCCCATAGATAAGGTGTTTTTGAGGTGCAATTTGGGGATTTTTGACCCAAGTATTTGAGAGTAAGATTTGGGGATTTGAGTGTCGATTTGTGGTCAGAATCGGATGATTTTGGCGTGGTTAGACTCATTGTTGAATGGGTGTTTGGATGTTATAAATTTTATCGGGTTCCAAGATATGGGCCCAAGGTTGACTTTTTGAATTTGGTTAACGATCTTAGCTTTATCAAATGGAATAAATTCCTATAGCTTTTATTGATAGTAATACGTTATTTTGGCTAGATTCGAGCCTTTCGGAGATTTATACGCGTGGGAAGGGCTTGCTAGCGGAGTGATTTGATTTTCTTGAGGTAAGTATCTTATCTAAACTTGGCTGAGGCACTAGTTTCCTGGATTATTGTGATAGCTATGTGCTATTGAGTGCACACATGCGAGGGGTTGAACCCATGTGCGGATACCAGGGTTATTTATTCATGTTCGGGTTGTGCTCAGGCCCTTATAGGCCTAGAATTTGGCTGTTAAACCATAGGCTATGATGCTTCGCATATTTGTGTCATTGTTGTGAACTATTTGAGCCGTGCTTGAGGCTGCATAGGGGTTTAACCCTTGAATAAACTGATAAATGTTATTCTTTGATGAGATTGCCAGTTTGAGCTATGATAGTACACTTGCACATGCCTACACTTTAGCATGTCATTTTTACCAGTCCAAGAGAATTAGATTTGTTATTCACTCGTTTCATACATGTATACTTATCTATTTGTTCCTGTATGATATGATTGGACTGGGTGCTTGTGACCACATCGGGCGGATTATGTTGTTATGTCTGTGGCCATGCTGGGCGGATTGTATTGTTGTGCCTGTGACCACATCGGGTGGATTATGATATTGAGCCAGTGACCACGTCGGGTGGATTATGATATCCCCCTAGGGTCACCCTCTCATGTTTCTCTCTTGATGGTGTACACGCGGTTATTGAGGAACTGATTAGTGGTTTGGTACGAATATGGAGAAGTTGAGCAAATCTGACCAGTGTTTGTTTGGATTTTGCATTTCATCTTTACTTGTAATTTTCTTGATCATTTATCTGATTCAACTGTATATCATCTCTATATGCCAAGATATTGACTTAGCTGAGTATTTGAGAAAAAATGTGTACATTTACAAACACAAATGTTTTCTTACTGAACTTATGATTTGATTCCACTATTGTTTTGTACCAGTTTTAAAGAGGACAATACACAGGTGATAGCTAGTATAATTAATAATTCGTGTTTCTATTACCTCACTGTGTTTATTTACGATACTTATTGAGTACATCTGGTCGGTTATCGTCTTACTACACTCAGCACTTAATTGTGCTGATCTAGGTATGAGGACCAGTTATCGATAGTAGGCTTGCTTGTTGGACTATCTGCAAGAGGTGAGGAAGAGCTGCATCCTTGGTCGCAGTTTGACTTGTGTTTTTTCCTTTCATACTGTTGTTACAATTCATACAGTGTATTTATCGCACAGTTTCAGACTTATATTCTGTTGTAGAAGCTCATGACTCCGTCCTTACCAGTTTCTGGGGATTTACTTTGTATTAGCAATTTTGTATTGAGACCTCAGACTTATGCCATTTCTGTAAATTATTTTATTTCGTTGCCTTCGTTATCTTGTTTCAGCTTGCCTAGTTGGTGTGTTAGGCGTTATCACGACGGGTAGGGATTATAGGTCGTGACAAGCTGGTATTAGAGCCCTAGGTTCATAGGTATTATGAGTCATGAATAGGTTTAGTAGAGTCTTTCTGATCGGTATGGAAAAGTGTGTACTTATCTTCGAGAGACTAGCGAATAATTAGGAGAACTTCTCTTTCTTGTATTCTTGTCTTGAGAATTTATTGATTCCGGAAACTAAACTTCTATTATTCTATTCTCTCAGAGATGGTGAGGACAAGTGCTACCAGATTGGGCTGATGGCCACCAGTACCACCAGCTAGGTCTACGAGAGGTCGGGGTCACGGTAAAGGCCAATTTAGAGCTCGCACCACAGCTAGAGCAGCATCCGTGGAGTCACCAGTTGCTCCAGCTCAGGAGAAGATACCACATGTGGTTGAGCCGGTGGGACCAGCTCAGGCACCAGCTGTACCCATCGTGAATCCAAGCCTTCAGGAGGCTTTGGCCCAGATATTGACTGTATGCACTAGACTTGCTCAGGCGGTTTCAGTTCAGGTCATACCAGCCACTTCTCAGGCCGGGGGAGGTGCTCAAACTCCCGTTGCCCGTACTCCCGAATAGGCGGTTCAGGGACTTCAAATACCGGGGGTACTATCAGACCATCCAATTGCAGTTGCTCAGCCCCAGGTGGGTCCACCTATGAGTGACGAGGAGCAGATGAGGCTAGAGTGGTTTGGGAGGCTCAGGCCTCCAGCTTTCAGTGGGGCTGAGTTAGAGAGTGCTCAGGATTTCTTAGACAGATGCCAGCGGATCCTACACGAGCGATATTCTAAAAACTAGTGGAGTCGCATTTACTACTTTTTAGCTATCAAGGGAAGCCTTTAGATGGTGGAAGGCCTATGTGTTGAGCAGGCCAGTCGGTGCTGCACCACTTATGTGGCGTGAGTTCTCAATTCTCTTCTTAGAGAAGTTTGTTCCACAGACCCACATGGAGGACTTGCGTAGGCAGTTTGAGCAGCTACGTCAGGAGGGTATGACCGTGACCCAGTATGAGATGAGATTTTTAGAGTTAGCTCGTCACACAATTTGGTTAGTTCCCAATAAGAGGGAGAGGATCAGGAGGTTCATTGATTGCCTCAACTATGGACTACATTTTATCATGACTAGGGAGATTGCATCAGTTGCTATGTTTAATGAGGTGGTTGATATTGGTAGGTGTCTAGAGCAGGTTCGTGGACAGGAGCACAAGGATAGGGAGGCCAAGCGGCCTCGTGGTTTGAGTGGTTTCAGCAAAGTTTCTTCTGGAGGACAGTCTCATCATAGCAGGGGTCGTCCATATAGGCCCGCTCAGATGACTCGTCTGGTTCATCATGGTGCATCAGTTAGCCATGGTTCCTACAGTGCTCGTTTGGTTCAGTCATCCTTCATTGTGTTACCACCACAAAGTTCTTACCATGCTTTGCCTTCCTAGGTTTCTACTGACAGTTCCTCGGGTGATCCGGGTCAGCAGCCCATCAGGAGAGGTTGCGACGAGTGCGGGGATTTGAGTCATCTCAAGAGAGATTGCCCTAATTTATTGAGTAGGGCTCCATAGAAGAGGTCACAGGCTATGACTTCTACACTAGTTACTTCACCACCTGCTCAGCCAGCTCAGGGTGGGGCTCAGGCAGCTAGACGTCGCCCTAAAATGGGAGGCCAATCAAGTGGTGGTCAGACTCAATGCTATGCTTTCCCTACCAGGCCAGGGGATGTTGCTTCAGGCGCAGTGATCACATGTATTGTTTCAGTGTACCACAAGGATGCTTCCATATTATTTGACCCTGGTTCCACTTATTCATATGTATCATCGTATTTTGCTCGTTATTTGGATATGCCACGTGAGTCCTTAGTTTTGCCAGTTCATGTATGTATGCCGGTGGGTGATTCAAAGCTGGCAGTGTCATTAAAGTTGGCAGTGTCATTAAAAAAGAAAGATTTGAGTTCTTCTCTCATTTTGAGAATTTTGGAGTGCGGACTAAAGAGATGTTTGAAGAGGTTTTCACCTAGATTGAAGAGGTAAGTACATTTTGATCTTTTTTATCTATTAATAATAAATACCCATTGAATTTTCCCATAGATTAGGTGTTTTTGAGATAGCATTTGGGGATTTTCGACCCATGTATTAGAGAGTAAGATTTGGGGATTTGAGTGTTGATTTGTGATCGGAATTGGATGATTTTGGTGTGGTTGGACTCGTTGTTGAATGGGTGCTCGGATTTTATAATTTTTGTTGGGTTCGGAGACGTGGGCTTGGGATTGACGTTTTGGGTTGACCTTTTGACTTTAGTTAAAGATCTTAGCTTTATCAATTGAAATAGATTCCTATAGCTTTTATTGATAGTATTATGTTATTTTGGCTAGATTCGAGCCTTCCGGAGAATGATACGTGTGGGAAGGGCTTGCTAGTAGAGTGATTTGATTTGGTTGAGGTAAGTATCTTATCGAAACTCGGTTGAGGTACTAGGTTCCTGAATTATTGTGATAGCTACATGCTATTGGGTGCGCACATGTTTGGGGTTGAACCCATATGTGAATACCGAGGTTATTTATTCATGTTTGGGTTGTGCTCAGGCCCTTATATGCCTAGAATTTGGCTGCTAAACCTTAAACTATGATGCTTCGCACATTTGTGTCATTGTTGTGAACTATTTAAGCCATGCTTGAGGCTACATAGGGATTTAACCCATGAATGAACTGATAAATGTTATTCTTTGATTAAATTGCTGGTTTGAGCTATGATAGTATACTTGCACATACCTAAACTTTATCATGTCGTTTATACCAGTCCAGAAGCATGAGATTTGTTATTCACTCGTTTCATACATGCTTACTTGTTTATTTTGTCATGTATGATTTTATTGGAGTGGGCGCCTGTGGCCTAGCAAGACGAATTGTATTGTTATGCCTGTGACCACGTCGGGCGGATTGTGTTGTTTTACCTGTAACCACATCGGGCGGATTTTATTGTTATGCCTGTGACCACACGAGGCGGATTGTGTTGTTGTGCCTGTGACCACGCCAGGCAAATTATGATATTTACCATGTGACCACGACGGGCTGGTAGCACATTGAATTGGTCGTGCTTGCGTGTGGGTATGGATCCATCCCCCTAAGGTCACCCTTTCATGTTTCTCTCTTAATGACGTACACACGGTTATTGAGGAACTGATTAGTGGTTTAGTACGGATATGGAAAAGTTGAGCAAATCTGACCAGTGTTTGAATTTTGCATTTCATCTTTACTTGAAATTTTCTTGATCATTTATCTGATTCAACTGTATATCATCTCTATATGACAAGATATTGACTGAGTTGAGTATTTGAAAAAAATATACACTTACACACAAGGATGTTTTCTTACTGAACTTATTATTTGATTATACTATTTTTCTGTACCGGTTTTAAAGAGGAAACTACACAGGTGATAACTAGCATCGTTAATAATTTTTTATTTTCTATTACGTCGTCGTGTTTATTTATGATACTTATTAAGTACATTGGGCTGTTTGTACTCATACTACACTCTGCACTTAATTGTGTAGATCCAGGTGTGGGGACCAGTTATCAGCAATATTCTTGCTTGTTAGACTATCTGCTAGAGGCGAGGTAGAACTGCATCCTTGGTTGCAGTTTAACTTGTCTTTTTTCTTTTATACTATTGTTACAGTTGAGACAATGTATTTATCGCTCAGTTTCAGACGTGTATTCTGTTGTAGAAACTCATGACTCCGTACTTATCAGTTTCTGGGAATTTACTTTGTATTATTAGTTTTATTGTATTGAGACCTCAAACTTATGCCATTTCTATAAATTTTGTTATTTTGTTGTCTTTGTTATCATGTTTCGGATTGCCTAGCTGGTATGTTAGACGCCATCACGACGGGTAGGGATTTTGGATTGTGACATCACTAAACACGGGGTAGCAACTATGGAGTGTGAAATTGGGTATTCTTTTGCAGTTTCCAATTATCTCTTCGTTTGATCGTATTTTTATTTTTTATCTTTGACAGAAACTGCGATGGTTTAGTAGTATGCGTTTGAGTATTGTAATGGAAGTTCCTGCGACGGTTTGGCAGTCTAACAATTCTTTCGGTTTTGTTTTACTCTTCTGTTGTTGGTTATTTGTATTCAAAGGTCTCCTCGAGCCCTAATTTGTGTTTGGCAATGTCCTATTTATATTTTATGTCAATTAAAAGGTATCTATTTATGCAATAACATTTGATCTATTTCCCCTCTTTGCTTTTATTTTCCTCTTTAAGACGTACATTAAATTTGATATAACCTTAATCAAATTTCATGTTTATTTGTTTTAAGAAAACTTTTTAATTAATTCTATGTAAAGCTTGCATAGCCTCAGACATTATTTATGTCACGACCCGAAATTTTTACCTTCGGACCGTGATGGTGCCTAACATTTCATTTGCTAGGCAAGCCAACGTTAGAATAATATTAACCATTTTTAAATAATTTTTAAATTAATTAATAACAAAAAAATAAATGCGGAAGTAAGGTCTGGAAATATAGTGATTAATCCATACAAATAACGATGTCTTAATATCATCTCAGAATTGGTGTCACAAGTGCACGAGCTTCGAGAATAATACAAATAAAGGTCTAAAATAAAATAAAACTGTCTGGAAACAAACGCATAGCTAAAGTAAAGTAGACGGGAACTTCAGAACTGGGGACGCCATGCAGTTATACCTCAAGTCTCCTCTGAGTAGCTGAAATCCGAGCAAGTCTATGGTACGCCGCTGGGACAAACTTCGAAATTTGCACAAGAAGTGCAGAGTGTAGTATTAGTACAACCGACCCCATGTACTGGTAAGTGCTGAGCCTAACCTCGACGAAGTAGTGACAACGCTAAGGCGGGTCACTTACATTAACCTGTACGCAATATTAGTAACAACAAAAAATAATAGAAATAAATCAGGTAACTCAATTATAATAATTGAAGTCAACTCAGCAGTTATAACTAATTATCATTTCCATCAATTTCTGTTGGAGCGTGCAATCCGCTCCCACAATATATTCATATTCAATTATGTTGCGGCGTGCAACCCGCTCCTCCAATATATTCATTTTAATCAAGTCTGTTGGGGCGTGCAACCCGATCCCCCAATATATATGTATATATATATATATA
>AWOL01S0034602.1:92805-124588 GCA_000715115.1 Nicotiana otophora | reverse complement strand
GACAGTATATATATTGTGGAATCATGCAACCCGATTCTCCAATGTGGACTTTTAATAAGTCTGTCGCGCTGTGCAATCAGATCCTCCAATATGAACTTTTAATAAGTCTGTTGCAGCGTGCAACCCGATCCCTATATATATATATATATATATATATATTTCAATCAATTCTGTTGCGGCGTGCAACCCGCTCCTCCAATATATTTATTTAGTAATTCCTATAGAAGAAATTGCCCCAATAAATGCAACAATTAATATAAACAAATTTTAGACAACAAGCATAGAATAATTATGATTTAATTATGAAACAAACAATGACAAATAACAATTTATTATGGAAATCAGGGAGAAAATAGGCAGTTTAATATTTAATATGACAAATGTCAAGTAGCAATTAATGCACATAAATCAAATAAGCATGTAGCAATTATTGCAGGAATTCAAGAATTAATATTTAACAAAAACAAAAGCAGAGAAAAGGTTATAATAACAATTAATTCGTGTATCAAAACGAATATAGGATTTTCAAATAATTACGCAAACAATTAATTTGACGGCGTATAGACACTCGTCACCTCATCTATACGTCGTTCACATGCATTTCACATAACAAATAATTTAAGGGTTCTATTCTCTCAAGTCAAGGTTAACCACGACACTTACCTCACTTTGCAAATTCCAATAAATTATTCGACCACAGCTTTTCCTTTTGAATTTGTCTCCAAAAGCATCAAATCTATTCACAAACAATTCGATATACTCAATACGAATCATAGGAATTAATTCCATATTAATTTACTAATTTTTCAGATAAAAATTCTAAATTTATTTAAATATTCGTCANAATTAATATTTGACAAAGAATAAGAGAGAAACAATTATTATAATAATTAATTTATGATTTAAAATAATTTATGATTTTTCAAGTAAACAGGCAAACGATTAATTTGATGACGTATAGGCACTCGTCACCTCATCTATACGTCGTTCACATGCATTTCACATAACAAATAATTTAAGGGTTCGATTCTCTCAAGTCAAGGTTAACCACGACACTTACCTCACTTTGCAAATTCCAATAAATTATTCGACCACAGCTTTTCCTTTTGAATTTGTCTCCAAAAGCATCAAATCTATTCACAAACAATTCGATATACTCAATACGAATCATAGGAATTAATTCCATATTAATTTACTAATTTTTCAGATAAAAATTCTAAATTTATTTAAATATTCGTCAGTGGGACCCACGTCTCAAATCCTGTTCCGCTACGAGTTCAACCATACAAAAATTATCCAATTCCGATGTCAAATGGACCTTCAAATCTTAAATTTTTGTTTTTGGAAGATTTTATAAAAATCTGATTTTTCTTCCATAAATTCACGGATTCATAATGTAAATGAGTATGGAATCATGAAATATAATCAATATAGGATAAGAAACACTTACCCTAATGTTTTACCTTGAAAACCTCCCAAGAATCGCCTTACCCGAGCTAAAAAATAAAAAATGGTTGAAAATGGGACGAATCCCATTTTTGAGAACTTAAGTTCTGTTTGCCCAAATTGTACCTTACGCGATCGCGTAAAATGCTTCGCGATCGCGAAGCACATTTTTGGATGCCCAGTTTTTCTTAATCGCGATCGCATGAATAGCCTCGTGATCGCGAAGCTCTACTTTACTGCCCCAGAAATTTACTCTACGCTAACGCGTAAAATGCCACGCGAACGCGGTGCTTTGACTCACAGACTTACGCCATCGCGAATGACCTCACACGATCGGATAAGTAAGCGCGTGGCTCAACTTTAGCCTCTTTAACTCTACGCGAACGCGACCTTGTCCATGCATTCGCAAAGCACTACTTCACGCCCCTACGTGATCGCATCCTCAAATTTGCGAACGCGAAGAGAAACTTTGGTTGGCCTCTCAGTTTGCCTTACGCGATCACGAACGACTTCACGCGATCGCGATGAGTAAAAATTATGCAACAAAACACCAGAAATCTGCCATCTTCCTTAAGTCCATAATGGCCTGTTGAGCATTCGAAACTCACCCGA
This sequence comes from Nicotiana otophora, assembly GCA_000715115.1. Classification (NCBI taxonomy): domain Eukaryota; kingdom Viridiplantae; phylum Streptophyta; class Magnoliopsida; order Solanales; family Solanaceae; genus Nicotiana; species Nicotiana otophora. The sequence goes on along the minus strand of AWOL01S0034602.1, from coordinate 122,530 downwards.
GCCCTCGGGGCTCCAAACCAAACATGCCCACAAGTTTTAAAACATCATACGAACTTACTCACACGATCAAATCACCAAAATAATACCTACTACTACGAATTGAACCCCAAATCGAATGAAATTTTCAATAAAACTTTAAAACTGATATTTTCACAATCGGACATCCGAATCACGTCAAATCAACTCTGATTCTCACGAAATTCGGAAAATAAGTCATAAATATTATGATGAACCTATACCGGGATCGGGAACAAACATACGGACCCGGTATCAATAAATCCAACATCAGTAACTTCTTAAAAATCATTAAGCTTTCAAACTTTTAATTATTTATCAAAATTCCATATCTCGGGCTAGGGACCTTAGAATTCGATTCGGGGCATACGCCCAAGTTCCAAATCATAATACGGACCTACCAGAATTGTCAAAATATTGATCCGAGTCTGTTTGCTCAAAATGTTGACCAAAGTCAACTCAGTTGAGTTTTAAAGCTCTATTTCACATTTTAATCCATTTTTCACATAAAAACTTTCCAAATAATTTTACGGACTGTGCACATAAGTCGAGGAGTAATAAATAGTGCTTTTTAAGGTCTTAGAAGACAAAATTACTTATTAAATTTAAAGATGACATTTTGGGTCATCACAGTTTAGCAATTATATTAGGGGGAGCAAGAGAACGATTTAAAAAACAAAGAGTCGAAAAGAAAATTGAAACTTTGAATGTCACTTGAGAAGGACACCAATGCTAACAACTTGATTTTGTTATTTTGTTAAATAAATTCTTTTTGATTTTTTGGTTGTTCGCCATTAGCTTGCATTTTCAGCATAAATGTCCATGTAAAGTACTTGAAATTCCAATTTGATTTTGAATTGGAGTAGAGTGTTTTAAACAATTAACATGAGCAATAACTAGTTTAATTAGAAGAAGTTCCATAGCATCAATTGAGCAATAGTTTTTTACATATAATAATTTATTTATTAGTATGTATTAGTTTAATTTGGAGACAGTTTCATAGCGTAGTTATTAACCAGAAAAAGGTACATAGCGAAAAGGAAGATAAAGAGAAGTGATAACAAGAAGCTGCTAAATCAGACAACCTGCAGTAGTTATAATTCCTGTGAGTTGAATTGAGAAGTTGACACTGAATTTGGAATCTTAATGTCATAAACATATTTATCTATACCAAAGTCCAAATGTATTTGTAATTCCTTCTTTATGACACGTGCCACACTTTCATCGACATTATGGCTCTCAACCATTTCATTTTTCTAAGTAACCAGGTTGCATTGTAACCTTGGCATGTATGTATACGACAAAAATAATAACAACAACCTAATGGAATCCCACAAGTGAGATCTTGGGAGGATAATATGTATGCAGACCTTATCTGTATCCTGGGGAGATAGAGAAGTTATTTTCGAAAGATCCTCAGATCGAGAAGTTAGCATGCATGTATAGCTTAAAAATAATTTATCTGGTGATTGGGTACATGATATATATTGTTCAAAGTATTCTCGTATTTTCTTATCAACCTGTGGATTGTATTAGCAATATCAAATTCAGGGGATGGAAGCTTCATTGTAACAGCGGGCACCATTTTGAAAACTCACAATTATCTTCATTTTAAAAAAAACATTATTGCATAGCCTCATTTTTAAATGCTATAATTTTCAAGGAAAAAGGATAAGAATTTGAAGAGCACCATTTTACAATGTTTTTTCTTACGGTTTGCATATGGATCTATTTGTAATTTGTTTATTTTTAGCTTATTTTGTTTATTTGTTTATTTTTGAGAAATTTTGTGCGAGGAAACACTAAGCGAGTTACGAGTTAGCAATTTATTTGTATGATATTCTGTGATTAATCAATCACTTCTTAGTAGAAGATTTGTTAGGTGTTGTTCTAATTATCTTACCATATTTGGTTTCCTATCTCTTGAAGGAAAGGGAAACATATTATCATAATTAGTTTTTCCTTCTAGTAGAAAGAAATTATAAATCTCCCATATTTGGCTTGTCCTTTTTCTTGTAGGAAAAGGTGTGGACTTCTATAAATCTCTGATGTGAACGTAGGTCAATTGACCGGACCACGTTAAATGTTTATGTCTCTTTTGGTATATTTCTCTTTGTTGTATGATTTATCGTTATTCAAAGTTTACTTACTAGCTTCCGCATGACACTTTATTTTTCGGTCATAACAAGCGGTATCAGAGTGAGGTTCAAGACAGGTTCATCTCGGAGGGGTTAGTTCTAGCCGCAACCTATTTGACTATAATCATGATTTTTGTCTGAGAAATTTGACCGGAGTGCTACTTTCGTTGAGACAAACTTTGCAGTGGAGATTTGGAGATGCGACCTGTTGAAGGCTATGTGAAGAAAGTGGATCAGATTTATTTTGTCAGAAAATTCAGACCAAAAGGAGAATTGTTAGGTGTTGTCCTAATTTTCTTACCATATTTGGTTTCCTATCTCTTGTAGGAAAGGGCAACATAATATCATGATTGGGTTTTTCTTCTAGTAGAAAGAAATTATAAATTTCTCATATTTGGCTAATCCTTTTTCTTGTAGGAAAAGATGTGGACTTCTATAAATTGAGGATCCTTCCTTCTCATTCAGCAATATCCACAATGTAGCCATATGAGGTTTGAGAGTCGTATTTAGGTTAAAAACTTTACGGGACAAGTGTTAGTGTGCCACTTGTGTTTGCCTCTTTTTTAGGTTTTTTTCTCGATATTTTGTATTCTCTTTTATATAGTGGATTGCTCATCTCTGCTGGGGACGTAGGTCAATTGACCGAACCACGTTAAATATTTGTCTCTCTTTTAGTATATTTCTCTTTGTTGTATGATTTATCGTTGTTCAAGATTTGCTTACTAGCTTCCGCATGACACCTGATATTTGGTCATAACAAGATTAACTGGTGTTTTGTAATTCTTTTTTCTTTTAAATTTGTTTATGTGATTGAATGTATATATATGTTATTTTTTGAATTTAATCTAGTGCTCGTTAGTAGAAAAGATAATTGGGTAACAGTGAATCTGACTAGTGCTCGTTAGTAGAAAAGATAATTGGGCAACTGTGAATCTGACCGGTGCTTGTTAGTAGAAAAGATAATTGGTTTGGTTAATTGTGAATCTGAATGGTGTTGGTTAGTAAAAGATAATTGGTTAATTGTGAATCTGACTGGTGCTTGTTAACTATGATTGAGATACATCATAGACGATTGTATTTGACCTTGCTTTAGATTTCAAATATTTAGATAACTAGTGTTAGTTGCACAATGAACATGTATCTCGACTTTCAGAATAGTAGAAGTTACAAAAGTTCCTATATAAAAGAGGAGTATTTCACCAGGTTACCTATGTGAAAGAGCAGAAGTTCAAGAACAGCTAAAGAACACAACAACATTGGCTACAAGCTGTGAGTTCTTGAAACATTTATGCTTTCTTTCATCCTAAATAGCAGTAATTCATGATACTTATTTCAGCTTAGTTTAGTCAAGCTGCAGATATGCTTGTCTCTTGTGCTTCTTGTCATGACCGATTGTTGTGTCATGAGCTATTAAAGTAAAAGTGTTTTATTAGAAATTTATTTAAAATTTAAATACTAGTAGGTCTTGCATTAAGCCGTAGAATATTAATATTATATTAGAGGCGTATCCTATCAATACAAGTATAACAAAATATATTGCACTACATTATTCTAGATGAGAATGGCGAAAAGTATAATTGACAAGCGTATCCTGTTGTCTCATCCTGCTCATGGCGTTGTTAGTAGGAACAATTTTCTGTCTTCCCCTCCCCCTCCCCTCCTATAGATTTTTTGGTTTTTTTTTGGATTGAGTAGGGAACGTATTGAACCAAAATATATTTCAGATTTAGAGAGGTTGACATAATTTATCTATGGTTTAACTGTTTCACTAAATTATTAAGACAAGTTGATGCTATTGTACCTCTCATCCTCTGTAACAAAGTGATGTGGACACATGCATGCGTATATGGTTGTCAAGATTTTGAAGTCTTTTTTTTAATAAATTCTTTAACATTCTTCTTTTAGGAGATTAAGAATTTGAAGTTTGAAGAACTTTTCCCAGAAGAAAGCGCAGAGCAAGTATAAGCAACTGCAAATATTAAAGAACAAGTTGAAGCACAAGAGAGACATGTTTTATATTTTGTTTAGAGTTGTTCAAAGATGTTCTCACTTGTACATGAATTTTGTTCTCGTTTGTTAGGAATTGACAACATATTGTCATACAAATTGGATAGGTATATTGTTGTAATATACTTTAGTTCTTTGTAATAGACTAAAATTTTATATAAACATATATTATTGTGTCTTTTTAGATGTGTCTGTGTGTCTAAACCCTAAATCATATAAAGATTCAATTTTTGATTGTTATGGAAGATTAATAGACAAGTAGTGAAGGTTAAAGAACTTTTAACGACCAAATTTGTTGTCGTAATTACAAGATTTAATGACTGGAATTATAAGCAGCGAAGGAAAATGTGGTCACTAAACGGAGCTACAACGACCAGATTTCTTGTTGTCACTAAAGGTTCTTTAAGGACCGACTTGAGATATGGTCGTAACTTTTAACATCGGGGCTTTTAGCGACCGGCACCGACCGATTTTTTTCTGGCCGTTATAGACTAATAACGACTGGATTAGGGCTTTTAACGATCAAATTTCCCTTCGCTAAAAGCCTATTTTCTTGTAGTGTAGCTTACTTTATATCTTTCAATAGAACCATAAGCCTTTTGTTTGATTTTATATACCCACTTATAAGGAATAACTTTCTTGTTAGGAGGTAGAGGAACAATATCTCAAGTCTAGTTTGCTTCAAGAACCTGAAATTCTTGTAATATAGCCTCTTGCCAACCAGGGTGTGATGCTTCCTGTTGGTAGAATTGAGGCTCATGCATATGAAATTCACTAGGAGAAACCTTAAAGGAGTCGGATAAAGAGGCAAGGAGGAGGCAGAGTTACACATGTAATCACCCAGGTAGGAAGGTTTGACAATAGTTCTAAGGGATCTTCTGAGGATAGGGGAAGGACGAGAGGCAGGAAGGGATACCAGAACTTGAGGAGGCAGGAGATTGCATATCAGATGTAAAAAGATGCGAAAAAGGGAAGAAATAAGAGAAGATGAGCCCATAGGGGACACAGAAGGTCTAAGATTATCCATAGGAACACACACAGAAATGAGTAGAGCACCAAGAACAGAAGAAGGAGAGTCCACATAGGGTTGACCAATATGAGGAAAGGAAATAGGAAGAGAGGAACAATTGTAAGAAAGAACATTTTCATGAAACACCACATCTCCAAAGTAGAAAAACAAAGAAGTTAGAAAGATTCAATAGTTCGTAATCCCCCTTGACACAAGGGGTACCCCAAAAAATAAGAAAGAGATGACTCTAGGCTAGAATATGTCCCTGCCAACCTTAGAATATGTGGCAAAACAGATAAATCCAAAAACATTCAAGTGATCATAAGAGGATGAAAGACCATACTACTTTTCATAAGAAGATAGGTTGAGTAAGACAGATGATGGAATTCTGTTAATAAGATAAGTGGCAGTGAGGACACCTTTATCCCGAAATTTGAGAAGAAGTTTAGATTAAAACAAAAGAGTCCTTGTGACCTCCAAAAGATGTTCATGTTTCCTTTTCGTAACACCATTTTATTTTGTAGTATGAGAAATGGCGGTTTGGTGGAGAATGCCATCATTGGTTAAGAAAGCAGTAGCTTCGGAATTATTACCTAATTCAAATGCATTATCTGACCTATAAGTGTAAACAGAAAAATGGAAGTGGACCTTAATCATAGATGTAAAGGCTTTAAGAATAGAAAGTGTATACTTTTACTGGAAAGAAGGTGTGTCCAAGTCATCCTAGTGTAGTCATCAACTAGAGCGAGGAAATACTTACCCATTATAGGTTTTAGTATTGTAGGGTCCCCAAATTTGTTTGTGGACCAGTTTAAAAGGGGCAATATAGTGTATGAAACTATCATAGAAAGATAGCCTTTGTTGTCTAGCCATTGGACAAATTGGGCAAAGAAAAGATTGCTTAGAAGAAACTTTATGAAACTGTCACGACCCCAAATTCCCTCCGTAGGATGTCGTGATGGCACCTAGTATCTAAGACTAGGTAAGCCTATCAATGCAGAATAACAATATAAATATGAAAAAAATAAGTCTGCAATTTAGATAATTACAACTCCCAAAACCCGGTAGAAATAAGTCACAAGCTTCTAAGAATTTATCCTCAATGTCTCTATATATGTCAGAGTCTAAAGAAAATAAGGAAGCAACATAATAAGGGTAGAAGGGGACTTCGGAGTCTGCGGACGCTGGTAGTTTACCTCGAAGTCTCCGTACACAGGTAGCTCACTGATGTCTGGGCTAGTAGGATGTACCTGGATCTGTACAAAAATATGTGCAGAAGCGTAGTATGAGTACACCACAACGATGCCCAGTAAGTACCAAGCCTAACCCCGGTAGAGTAGTGACGAGGTCAGGCCAGGCCCTACTGGAATAATAAAAGACATGGTGAAATGTATAACAATATAATAAAAATAAAATGGCAATGGAAATCAATCAAGTAAATAGTATGTCACCATTTAACTACACAGAATAAGGGCAAATAATACCTCACGGAAATAAAACATAATTTTTCTACTTTAAGAAAATCACAATAATAATCAAAGGCAACTGCAGCCATAAATAAATATCAACAAGGGCACTCCCGAGGTACCATCTCGTAATCCCAAATCATAAATAAATTCACAATATCTCATTTCCTTATATCACAGCGGGAGCCTTCACAATTTATTTTAAAGAAAATATTTTTTTTCGAAATCGTATCCCGCATTTTAGCCACCCTTATCACACCGCATGACTTCTAGTAGTTCCCCTACTAGCCACGCGTATCAAGCTACCCTTATCTCACCGCATGCGTTTCAACACCCATGTGATGACCCAAAATATCATCTTTAAATTTAATAATTAATTCTGTATTCTAAGACCTCAAAAAGTACTATTTATCATTCCTCAACTTGCATGCGTAGTCCGTAAAATTTTCCGGAAAGTTTTTATGTGAAAAATGGATTAAAATATGAATTAGAGCTTTAAAACTCAACTGAGTTGACTTTGGTCAATATTTTGAGCAAACAAACTCGGATCGGTATTTTTATAGTTCTGGTAGGTCCGTATCGTAATTTGGGACTTGGACGTATGCCCGGAATCAAATTTCGAGGTCCCTAGCCCGAGATATGAAATTTTGATGAAAATATTAAAGTTCAAATTTAAATAGTGACCGGATATCAAATTATGTGCAAACGACCCCGGAATAGAATTTTGATGAATCCAACAGCTCCGTATGGTAATTTTGGACTTAGGAGCATGATCGGAAATTTATTTGGAAGTTCGTAGTGAAATTAGGCTTGAAATGGCTAAAACAAAAAATTAAGTTTGGAAGTTTGACATGGGAGTTGACTTTTTGATACCGGAGTCGGAATCCAGTTCTAAAAATTTTCATAGCTCCGTTATGACATTTATGAATTGTGTGTAAAATGTGAGGTCAATCGGACTTGATTTGATAGGTTTCGTCATCGAATGTAGAAGTTGGAAATTTTAAGTTTCATTATGCTTGAATTGGAGCATAATTCGTAGTTTTAGCGTCATTTTATGTGATTTGAGGTTTCACATAATTTCGTATGATGTTTTAGGACTTGTTGGTATATTTGGTTGAGTTCCCGCGGGTCTCGGGTGAGTTTCGGATGGCTAACGGATCAAAAGTTGGACTTAAAACAGCTGCTGCAATTTTTCCTTTCTGTTGGAAATTCTGGGCCAAGATTGAGCCCAAGATCGAGCCTAAGATCGAGACCCACGATCGAGGCCATGATCGAAGCGACGATCGAGGCCGAGGATTGAGGCTACGATCGAGGCCGAGGATCGAGGCCATGATCGAGGCCACGATCGAGGCCGAGGATCGAGGACATGATCGAGGCGACAATCGAGGCCGAGGATCGAGGCCATGATTGAGGCCACGATCGAGGCCGAGGATCGATGCCATGATTGATGCCATGATCGAACCACGATCGAGGCCGAGGATCGAGGTCATGATCGAGGGCTGCCTGGGCAGAATTATAAAAGAGGGCATTCGTCCCATTCGCCATTTTTAACAAATTGGAGCTTGAGCAGAGGCGATTTTTGATAGATTTTCAAGGAAAAGACATTGGGGTAAGTGATTCTAACTCAGATTTGGTCAATATACACGAATATATCATTATTTGCACAATTTAATTAATGTTTTGAGATTGAAATTTGGGAAATATTTAGAAATCTTATATAAATGAATTTTTGAGATTTCGGTATCGATTCGGAGCCGGATTTGAGTGAAACTGGTATGGTTGGACGCATAATTTAATGAGTTATCGGATTTCATAACTTTCGCTGGAGTCTGAGACGTGGGCCCCACGGACAAATTTTTAATTAATTTCGGGATTTTATTGAAAATGTAGTATTTTCTTATAGAATTGATTCCTATAAATTTTAGTGATTGTATCGAATTATTTTTTGTTAGATTCGAGCCAATCGAAGTTGGATAATCGAGAAAAAGGCCTACTAGTGGATTAAATTGGAGCAAGACGAGGTAAGTCTCTTGTTTAATCTTGCGAGGGGGAAATTACCCCATAGCTAATTAAAGTAATAATTATTGCTAATTGTGGGGACTATGCATGCACGAGGTGACAAGAGTCTGTGCGTAGCTACTATTAATGCTAAAGTCCGGGTAGTTTAGGGATCAAAGCATAAATTACTTGTATAAATTGTATTCTTTGTTTAATTAATATTATTTGATATATATTTATATATTGTGAATTGTTAGATAAAAATATTAAAGGATGGAAAAATCATATGCTTAAATTTTCTGTTTAAATTAATTAATTGTTAAGAGAAATTATTCTTCCTCCCGAAATTTATCTTAATAAATATACTCTCTTTCCGGAGGTACATTAGAAAATGTCCTCCTTTCTTATGGAGTGGGCCGAACGCCTCGACAGGATAGATATATCTATGGATCATGCCGCGCGTCCCTTGGCAGTGTTCATGACACTCTGGATCGAGCCGTACGACCTTGGCAGAAATCGTGCTTAATAATAGTAATTACAAGATACTTTGATAATTTATTGCAGCTGTGAAACTTATTGATAAATTGGCAATCTTTGGAATTTAATGAAATATTATTCCTGCTTGTTAAGGAATTATTGTTATTCCTGTAAATAAGACTAACTGATAAATTTGGAAATTTATTGGAATTGAAGGAATTTAATTAATATATTGAGAATTGTTGCATTTGAAGGACTTTAATTATTTCTACTGGTTAAATAAATTATTATTATATTCTGTGAATCATGCTGATCTAGATATTCTAGTTTTATTTCAATTATTATTATTGACCCATAGTGAGTGTCAAAGTCGTCCATCTCGTCTCTGCCACTTCGAGATTAGGCTTGATACTTACTGGGTACACGTTGTTTACGTACTCATACTACACTTGCTGCACTTTTTGTGCAGAACCTGAGGTAAGTACTAGTGGGGGACCTATTGCCTTACACCCACTTTATCCAGAAGCATAGTGGTGAGCTGCCTTTCTGAGCCGTTCTGCATCTACCACTGTCTCTTCTTATATTTTTAGTTTTGTCTATTTTCATTTCAGACAGTATTTGGAGTTTTGTATAATCTACTAGATGCTCATACACTTGTGACACCAGGTCTTAGTACACACATTGGTAGAATTTGGTGTCTTACTATTTTTCTTGGATTTAAAGTTTATCGATATATGTTTAATTTATTAGTTCGCTTGCCTAGCTGTAGTGTTGGGCGCCATCACGACCTATAGGTGAAACTGGGTCGTGACAACGTGGTATCAGAGTACTAGGTTAACGTAGGTCTCACAAGTTATGAGGAGACCTAATAGAGTCTTGCGGATCAGTATGGAGACGTCTTTACTTATCTTCGAGAGGCTATAGGGTGTTAGGAAACTACGTTTGTTCATATTCCATCGTGCAATTGATGTAATACTAAATATCCTTCTCTTATTCTCTCACAGATGATGAGAACGCGCTCTAATGAGATTCCAGACCAGGGAAGAGCTACTCCCCCAGTTGCTAGAGGCCGAGGCAGAGGCCGAGGGAGGGCTCTAGCCCATGGTAGAGGGCGAGGATGTCCCAGAACTATTCTAGTTATGCCGCCAGTGGGTCCAGCAGAGAACCCCATTGTTGAGGAACAAGAGATGGTTCCTGTGGCAGAGCCAGCTCCGGTGGATTTCACATCCGACCGGGATTTCAGGATGTCATGGGTCGTATGCTGCAGTTCATGGACAATATGACTCAGGCCGGTTTGTTTCTAGCAGACCCAGCCACATCCCAGGCGGGCGAGGGAGCACAGAGCCCTACCGCACAGGCTCATGGATAGGCAGCTGCTGTATATCAGACCCAGGGTGAACTACCCGTGGGTGGAGCCCAGCCAGTGGCAGCAGCAACACCTGAGCCCAGGCCAGCTGTAGCCGATGATCCTTAGAAACTATTGGACAGATGGACTAGACTACATCCTCCTGTCTTTGGGGGCGAGCGACATGAGGATCCCCAGGATTTCATTGATCGGTACAAGGATAGACTGTACAACATGAGCATATTGGAGTGTCATGGGGTAGACTTTGCTACTTTTCAGCTAGAGGGCAGAGCTCGTAGATGGTGGCAGTCTTATGTTCTTGGCAGATCAGCAGATTCTCCTCCCATAAATTGGGACAGGTTCACCCGTATCTTCCTAGACATGTATATTCCACCCTCTCAGAGGGAAGAGTTGAGGTTTCGGTTTGAGCAGCTCCAGCAAGGTCAGATGTCAGTGACCGATTATGAGGTAAGGTTTTCTGAGTTATCTCGCCATGCACTTATGATACTCCCTACTGAGGCAGAGAGAGTGCGGAGGTTTGTTACGGGTTTACATACCAACATTCAGGCCACTATGGCTCGAGAGGTTGAGATGGGAACTTCTTATGAGCTAGTCGTGGAGATAGCCCGCAGGATTGAAGGTGTACATCAGCGTAGCCGAGAGCAGGTTACAAGGGATAAGCGGTTTAGGTATTCTGAAGAGTTCAGAGGTGCTCTGTCTGGGGGCAGAGGTCAGTTCGTGAGAGGGAAGTCCAGCAGGCCCCCATATCCAGCACCATCGCCTCCTCGAGGTGCTCTAGTGTAACCCTATCGCAGTGCTATACCAGAGAGTTCTTATCGCCCACCAGCTATTCAGGGTTCTTCTAGTGGGTATTCAGGTCACCAGGGCCAGACTTCTAGTCAGCAGCTTATCGCACAGAAAAGTTGTTACGAGTGCATGGATCTGAGTCACATATGGAGATTCTGCCCCAGACTGCGGGGTAGACTAGTGCAGCAGGGTCAACATCCTATGATTACCGTACCAGTTGCTCCACCAGTAGTCCGACCACCAAGAGGTGGAGGACAGGTGGGTAGGGGTCTTCCTAGAGGTGGAGGTCAGCCAGGCGGAGGCCAAGCAGTTGGTGCTCCAGCTTGGTTCTATGCTTTTCCGGCCAAACCAGATGCAAAGGCCTCAGATGCCGTGATTACAGGTATTATTTCTGTTTGCGGTAAAGATGCCTCAGTATTATTTGATCCAGGATCTACGTATTTATATGTGTCATCTCTATTTGCTCCATTCCTGGGAGTTTCTTGTGAGTCCTTGAGTACTCCTGTTTATGTGTCCACTCATGTGGGAGATTCTGTTGTTGTGAACCGTATCTACCAGTCATGTATTATTACATTCTGTGGTTATGAAACTATAGCAGATCTCCTATTGCTTGAGATGACCGATTATGAAATTATTCTGGGCATGTACTGGTTATCTCCATATCATGCTATTCTAGATTGTCATGCCAAGACTGTTAACTTGGCTATTCCAGCATTGCCTAAGCTGGAGTGGAAGGGTTCGTCTGTTAGTTCATTTAATCGAGTTATTTCTTTTATAAAGGCTCAACACATGGTTGAGAAGGGTTGTTTGGCTTATCTAGCCTATGTTTGGGATACTATTGCAGAGACTCCGACTATTGATTCAGTTCCTGTAGTTCGGGAGTTCTCTGATGTATTTCCTTTAGATCTTCCAGGTATGCCACCTGATCGTGATATTGATTTCTGTATTGACTTGTCTCCAGATACCCAGCCTATATCTATTCCTCCGTATCGCATGGCTCCGAAAAAATTGAAAGAATTGAAAGAACAACTTGAAGATTTACTAGCTAAAGGGTTCGTCATACCGAGTGTATCGTTTTAGGGTGCACCGGTATTATTTGTGAAAAATAAGAATGGAATAATGCAGATGTGTATTGATTATCGCCAATTGAACAAAGTGACTATTAAGAACAAGTACCCATTGACGCGTATTGATGATCTATTTGACTAGTTGTAGGGTGGTAATGTGTTCTCTAAGATCGACTTGAGGTCGGGGTACCATCAGTTGAAGATTTAGGATTCGGATGTTCCAAAGACTGCTTTCCGGGCTAGATATGGTCATTATGAGTTTCTAGTAATGTCCTTCGGTTTGACTAACGCCCCGACAACGTTTATGGATCTGATGAACAAGGTATCCAGGCCATATATTGATTCATTTGTCATTGTCTTCATTGATGGCATTTTGATCTACTCGCGCAGTAAGGAGAAACATGAGCAGCATATGAGAATAGTGCTTCAGACGTTGCGGGAACAAAAGCTATATGATAAGTTCTCTAAATGTTAGTTCTGGCATGAGTCTGTAGCATTTTTGGGCATATTGTATCTGGCGAGGGCATTAAAATTGATCCCAAAAAGATTGAGGCAGTTCAAAATCGGCATCGTCCCACTTCGGTGACTGGGATCTGGAGTTTTCTGGGTTTAGCAGGTTATTACGTCGGTTCGTGGAGGGTTTTTCGTCTATTGAGGCACCTTTGACCAAATTAACCCAGAAGGGTGCTCCGTTCCGATGGTCCGATGATTGTGAGGTGAGCTTTCAGAAGCTCAAGACAACATTGACACAACACTAGTGTTAGTGTTGCCTTCCGGTTCGGGGATGTATACAATATAATGTGATGCTTCACGCATTGGCTTGGGCTGTGTACTAATGCAGGAAGGCCGAGTTATTGCATATGCTTCACGCCAACTGAAGTCCCACGAGAAGAATTATCCAATACATGATTTGGAGTTAGCTGCGATTGTTCACGCTCTTAAGATTTGGAGGCATTATCTTTATGGGGTGTCTTGTAAAGTTTACACTGATCATCACAGTTTGCAGCATTTGTTCAAGGAGAGGGACCTAAATCTGAGACAGCGTAGATGGCTTGAGTTACTCAAAGATTATGATATTACTATCCTGTATCATCCGAGCAAAGCAAATGTGGTTACAGATGCCTTGAGTAGAAAGGCGGAGAGTATGGGTAGTTTGACTTTCATTTCATCAGAGGAGAGGCCATTAGCTTTGAATATTCAATCCTTGGCTAACCGACTTGTGAGATTGGACATTTCAGAGCCCAACCGAGTTCTTGCATGTGTTGTAGCTTAGTCTTCACTATTTGAGCAGATCAAGGCTCGCTAGTATGATGATCCACACTTGATGGTTCTTCGACAAATAGTACTACGGGGTGGGGCCAAAGAAGTTACTATTGGAGCGAATGATGTTCTGCGACTCCAGGATCGTTTATGTGTTCCTAATGTGGATGGACTGAGGAAAAAGATCCTAGAGGAAGCACACAGTTCTCGGTATTCTATTCATCCAGGTGCTACGAAGATGTATCGTGATTTGAGGTAGCATTATTGGTGGAGACTAATAAAAAAGTACATAGTTGAGTATATAGATAGGTGTCTAAATTACCATCAAGTTAAATATGAGTAACAGAGGCCAGGTGGCCTACTTCAGCAGATGACTATACCGGAGTGGAAATAGGAATGCATCACTATGGACTTTGTAGTTGGGTTGCCGCAGGCCTTGCGGAAGTTTGATGCAGTTTGGGTCATTGTTGACAGGCTGACCAAGTCAGCACATTTTATTCCTGTTGTGACTACGTATACTTCAGAGAGGATTGCCCAGATTTATATTCAGGAGATAGTTCGGTTGCATAGTGTGCCAATTTCTATCATATCAGATAGAAGCCCTCAGTTTACTTCACATTTTTGGAGAGCAGTACAGAGTGAACTGGGGACCCGTGTAGAGCTCAACACAGCCTTTCATCCGCAGGCCGACGGTCAGTCAGAGCATACAATTCATATTTTGGAGGATATGCTCAGGGCATGTGTGATTGACTTTGGAGGTCAGTGGAATCGTTTCTTTCCTTTGGCCGAATTTGCTTATAATAACAGTTACCAATCCATCATCGAGATGGGCTCCATTTGAGGCTTTATATGGTCGACGATGTCATTCGCCCATCGGATGGTTTGAGCCCGATGAGGCTAAGTTATATGGTACTGATTTGGTGAAGGATGCCTTGGAAAAGGTAAATTTGATTCAGGAGCGACTCCGTACAGTGCAGTCTAGACAAAAGAGTTACGCGGATCAGAAGCATGTGATTTATCATTTATGGTAGGTGAAAATGTTTTTTTGAAGGTTTCGCCGATGAAGGGAATCATGAGATTTGGGAAAAAGGGGAAATTGAGCCCAAGGTTTATAGGCCCATTTGAGGTGTTGAGACGAGTTGTGGAGGTCTCTTATGAGCTTGCATTGCCTCCCAGCCTATCGGGAGTTCATTCGGTTTTCCATGTATCTATGCTCTGGAAGTATCATGCTGATCTATCATATGTGTTAGACTTTAGCACAGTTCAACTAGATAATAGCTTGGGTTATGAAGAGGAGCCAGTTGCCATTGTTGATAAACAGGTTCGCCAATTGAGGTCCAAGAGGATTTCTGCAGTTAAAGTCCAGTGGAGGGTCCAACCAGTCGAGGAAGAGACTTGGGAGGCCGAGGAAAACATGCGGAGCAGATATCCACACTTATTCAGCACTTCAGGTATAATTCTAAACCCGTTCGAGGACGAACGTTTGTTTTAGAGGTGGAGAATGTGATGACCAAGAATGTCATCTTTAAATTTAATAATTAATTCTGTGTTCTAAGACCTCAAAAATAACTATTTATCATTTCTCGACTTGCGTGCGTAGTCTGTAAAATTTTCCGAAAAGTTTTGATGTAAAAAATGGATTAAAATATGAATTAGAGCTTTAAAACTCAACTGAGTTGACTTTGTTTAACATTTTGAGCAAACGAACTCGGATCAGTGTTTTGACAGTTTCGGTAGATCCGTATCATGATTTGGGACTTGGTCGTATGCCCGAAATCAAATTCCGAGGTCCCTAGCCCGAGATATGGAATTGTAAAGAAACAAATTAAAAGTTTAAATTCAAATAGTGACCGGATGTCGAATTATGTGTAAACGACCCCGGAATAGAATTTTAATGAATCCAACAGCTCCGTATGGTGATTTTGGACTTAGGAGCGTGATCGGAATTTTATTTGGAAATTTGTAGTGAAATTAGGCTTGAAATTGCTAAAACAAGAATTTAAGTTTGGAAGTTTGACCGGGGAGTTGACTTTTTGATACCGGAGTCGGAATCCAGTTCCAAAAATTTTCATAGCTCCGTTATGATATTTATGACCTGTGTGCAAAATGTGAGGTCAATCGGACTTGATTTGATAGGTTTCGTCATCGAATGTAGAAGTTGGAAATTTTAAGTTTCATTAAGCTTGAATTGGAGCATAATTCGTGGTTTTAGCGCCGTTTTATGTGATTTTAGGTTTCAAATAAGTTCGTATGATATTTTAGGACTTGTTAATATATTTGGTTGAGGTCCCGAGGGCCTCGGGTGAGTTTCGGATGGTTAACGGATCAAAAGTTGGACTTAAAACAGCTGTTGCAGTTTTTCCTTTATGCTGGAAATTCTGAGCCAAGATCGAGCCCAAGATCGAGACCTACGATCGAGGCCATGATCGAAGCCACGATCGAGGCCGAGGATCTAGGCCACGATCGAGGCCGAGGATCGAGGCCACGATTGAGGCCGAGGATCGAGGCCATGATCGAGGCTGAGGATTGAGCCCATGATCGAACCACGATCGAGGCCGAGGATCGAGGTCATGATCGAGGGCTGCTTGGGCAGAATTATAAAAGAGGGCATTCGTCCCATTCGCCATTTTTAACAAATCGGAGATTGAGCAGAGGCGATTTTTGATAGATTTTCAAGGAAAAGACATTGGGGTAAGTGATTCTAACTCCGATTTGGTCAATATATACGAATATATCATTGTTTTGACCATTTAATTAGTGTTTTGAGATTGAAATTTGGGAAATTTTTAGAAATCTCATAGAAACGAAATTTTGAGATTTTGGTATCGATTCGGAGTCTGATTTGAGTGAAACTGGTATGGTTGGACTCATAATTTAATGGGTTATCGGATTTCGTAACTTTTTCTGGATTCCGAGACCGCCCTACGGACGAATCTTTAATTAATTTTGGGATTTTAGTGAAAATATTATATTTTCTTATAGAATTGATTCCTATAAATTTTAGTGATTGTATCGAATTAGTTTTGGTTAGATTCGAGCCAATCATAGTTGGATAATCGAGGAAAAGGCCTAATAGTAGATTAAATTGGAGCAAAATGAGGTAAGTATCTTGTCTAATATTGTGAGGGGAAAATTACCCCATAGGTAATTAAAGTAATAATTATCGCTAATTGTGGAGGCTACGCACGCACGAGGTAAAGAGAGTCCGTGCGTTGCTACTATTAATGCTAAAGTCCTGGTAGTTTAGGGCTCAAAGCATGAATTACTTGTGTAAATTGTATTCTTTGTTTAATTAATATTATTTGATATATATTTATAAATTGTGAATTATTAGACAAAAATATTAAAGGATGAAAATCTCATATGCTTAAATTTTCTGTTTAAATTAATTAATTGTTAAGAGAAATTGTTCTTCCTCTCGAAATTTATCTTAATTAATATACTCTCTTTCCGGAGGTACATAAGAAAATGTCCTCCTTTCTTGTAGAGTGGGCAGAACGCCTCGGCGGGATAGATGCATCTATGGATCGTGCCGCACGTCCCTCGGCAGTGTACACGAGACTCTGGATCGGGTCGTACGACCTCGGCAGAAATCGTGCTTAATAATAATAAAAACATGATACTTTTATAGTTTATTGCAGCTTGTGAAGCTAATTGATAAATTGAAAATCTTTGAAATTTAATGAATTATTATTCATGCTTGTTAAGGAATTATTTTTATTCCTGTAAATGAGACTAATTGATAAATTGAAAATCTTTGAAATTTAATGAATTATTATTCATGCTTGTTAAGGAATTATTTTTATTCCTGTAAATGAGACTAATTGATAAATTTGGAAATTTATTGGAATTGAAGAAATTTAATTAATATATTGAGAATTGTTGCATTTGAAGGACTTTAATTATTTCTGCTAATAAATTATTGTTATATTCTGTGAATCATGCTGATCTAGATATTCTAGTTTTATTTCAATTATTATTATTGACCCATAGTGAGTGTCAAAGTCGGCCATCTCGTCTCTGCCACTTTGAGATTAGGCTTGATACTTACTAGGTACACATTGTTTACGTACACATACTACACTTGCTGCACTTTTTGTGCAGGACCTGAGGCAAGTACTATTGGAGGACTTATCGCCTTACACCCACGTTATCTAGACGCATAGTGGTGAGCTGCCTTTCTGAGCCGTTCTGCAGCTACCAATGTCTCTTCTTATATTTTTAATTCTGTCTATTTTCATTTCAGACAGTATTTGTAGTTTTGTATAATCTACTAGATGCTCATACACTTGTGACAGCAGGTCTTGGCACACACATTGGTAGAATTTGGTGTCTTATTATTTTTCTTGGATTTAAATTTTATCGATATATGTTTAATTTATTAATTGGCTTGCCTAGTTGTAGTGTTTGGCTCCATCACGACCTATAGGTGAAACTGGGTCGTGGCAACCCAGATCTTATACCATCGCATACATATCAATATCACAATATATCACAATTTGCACCTCAAGTACCCAAATATTTCAATTTGCCAAATTAAACAACATCAACAAGATTTTCCACAACAGGGAGCTCACGACTCATTCACAACGAGTACAAAATCTCACAAAATATTCGAGAATAAATAACTCAGCAAAAAAATAATATTTTAAAATTTTTATTACATTGCCTCAATACCATATTTAAAATGTCAAATACTTCATATTAATAATATTTAAATTAAACAAATTCCACCTTCAAATAATGCACATAATAAAAGATACCAAATTTTAACTAAACAGGTAAAACAATTAGCAGGAAAAGGTCAAGCAAACTTTGAAGTATAAAACAAAATCAGATCAATAATGAAGAATATAACAAGATAAAATAATTTAATTAATATGTTACAGTGATTTACACAATTTAAATACATAATCTTCCATATTTAGCCTGAGTACACACTCGTCACCTCGTGTACACAACTTTCAACACATTACAATTATCACATCAATACCAATCCTAGGGAAAATTTTTCCCACACAAGGTTAGACAAGTCACTTACCTCAGACCATGCTCAATCAGTCAAGTAGAATGCCTTTTTATCGATATTCCGACTCCAATCGGCTCGAATCTAGTCATAATTAATTCGATTCAATCAATGCAAATCATAGGCATAAATTTCGTAAAACAAATACAATTTTCCCATAAAAATCCAAAATTTCACCCAAAAATCGATAGTGGGGCCCACATCTCGGAACCCGACAAAAGTTAGGAAATATGAATATTTGTCCAACCATGAGTCCAACAATATAAATTTTACCAAATTCTGACATCAACTCGACCTCCAAATCCTCAATTAAAGTCTATGAAAATTTCTACCATTTTCAACCCAATTCACTAATTTAGGGATAAAAACAACAATGGATTCGGGTATTTTAACCAAAATTTAGTTAAGAACACTTACCCCTTTATTTTTCTTGAAAATCTCCCAAATATTACCTCTTCCCAAGCTCCAATTCGTCAAAAATAGAAAATGGAACGAAGTCCCATTTTTAGATCTTAAACATTCTGTCCAGGTTCGCATTTGCGGACAAAAACTTCGCATTTGCGAATGAACACTATCTCCCATGAACAGTGTTCACAATTGCGATAAATTATTCGCAATTGCGAGTGAACAGTATTTTCGCAATTGCGATAAATGATTCGCAATTGCGAATAAACAGTGTTTTAGCAATCGCGATAAATGGTTCGCAATTGCGAATGAACAGTACCTCACGATAAACCAGCAAACTCAAACTTCTCCGAAATGATCCGAAACCACCCTGAAACTCATCCGGAACCTCCCAGACACAAACTATATATGGATTTCAATCATACAATATGCTACGGATTTGCTCATGCACTCAAAATACTAAAAAGAGGTCGTCTTGATCCGATATTGACCATGGTCAAACTCCAAATTTCTTAACTTTACTAGTCTCTCAACCAATGATCCAAAAATACAACCAAGCCCCTCGGGACCCGTCAAATCATACCAAAAGGTCCTAAAATACCATAAGAACTTAGTTGAAACCTCAAATCACACAAAACAACGCTAAAACCATGAATCATACCCCAATTCAAGCTTAAGGAACTTAAAATTTTCTAACTTCTACATTCGATACCGAAACCTATCAAATCAAGTTCGATTGACCTCAAATTTTGCACACAAGTCATAAGTAACATAACGGAGTTATGAAAATTTTTAGAACTGGATTCCGACCCCGATATCAAAAAGTCAACCCCCCGGTCAAACTTTTCAAAAAATCAACTTTCATCATTTCCAGCCTAATTCCACTATGGACTTCCAAATAATTTTCCGGGCATGCTCCTAAGTCCAAAATCACCCTACAGAGCTATTGGAATCATCAAAATTCTATTTCGGGTCGTTTACCCATAAGTCGACATCCGGTCACTATTTTAACTAAAATTTTAAACTTTGGAACTAAGTGTTCCAATTCATTCCAAAATATCACCGGGCCCGAACTAACCACCCCGGCGAGTCATATAACAATTATAAAGCATAAATTGAGCAGTAAATGGGGAAATAAGGTCGTAATACTCAAAACGATCGGCCGAATCGTTACTCAAACAAATAAGAAATGTATTTCATTATGTGAAAAAGTATATGACCCAATCTTTGATGCCAAAACAAGTCCATTTTATTAGTGATGAGTGTTGGATTACAAGTAGAATCAACAACAACAGATGATTGATTACAATAAAAAGTGAATGGACGTGATTTATTACAAGAATTGAACTAGGAGAAACTGGAGAAGAACTAAGTGAAGATGGAAAGAGCACAACATCTGGATTTAGATAGTACAGTCTCCAAGTAGCCTTGACAATTACCAGTGGCCTCTTCAGAGAAGTGCCCTGTAAAAGACATTTGGTTTAGGTAAGTACTGCTATATTATTTGGTTGTGTAATGTGTTGATAAATAGAAATTAAATTGAAATGGAAGGAAGACACAAGAAAAACATTAAGTAAAGTTATGTCATGTCTAAGGTGTAAAAACTTTACTTTATAACCATTAGGTAAAGTAACAAAAACTATTCTAAACAAAGGTGTGAGGTTGTGATGTAGGTGCTTGTGTGGGACTTATCGATATACATGAACAGATCCAAGATCCAAGATCCAAGGTTGTATACCTAATTATGAAGATCCAAGGTTGTATCGATGATTGAACCATTCTATTCTTATTCTCTCGTAGATGGTGAGAACACGCAATACATCTACTGATAGACAGGGACCAGAGCCCCCGGTGGCAACTATGACCAGGGGTAGAGGTGGAGGCCGTGGTCATGCTAGAAGCCGAGGCAGAGGTAGAGCTCAGTATAGAGCTCGAGCAACAACACTTGTTGTAGAACCTCTGGTGGACCTTCAGGAGGAGGTTCCCGCTCAGACTGTACCTGTTGGACCAGTTCAGGTCCCGAAAGGATTTATAGCTACTCCAGTGCTTCATGACACTCTAGTCCATTTGGTGAGACTTATGGAGGGCGTGGCCTAGAATGGTATATTTACAGTGGCACTAGCCGTCTCACAGGCTGTGGGAGGAGCACAGACTCCCACTACCCTCACTTTGGAGCAGATGGCTCCTCAGAATCAGGCTCCAGCAGCCCCGCCAGTTGGGGTAATTCAGCCAGTTGTTGCTGCACAGACCGGTGATAGGCCCGCCATGTCTTCTGAGGCCTTATTGAGACTGGATAAGTTTACTAAGCTCTTTTCAGTTCACTTCAGTGGTACACCTTCTAAGGACCCACAGGATTATCTTGACCGTTCCCATGAGGTACTACAAAACATGGGTATAGTTGAGACCAATGGGGTCGATTTTGCTGTATTCCAGATAACGGGTTGCGCCAAGAGGTGGTGGAGAGCTTTTACGTTGACCAGACTTGTTGGGTCACCTATACTGACTTGGGAGCAGTTCTCACGGCTATTTCTAGAGAAGTTCCTCCCTATCACATTGAGAGAGGATTTTCGTAGGCAGTTTGAGCGTCTCAAGCAGGGCAGTATGACTGTTACTCAGTACGATACACGTTTTGTGGACCTAGCCCGTCATGCTATCCTTTTACTTTCTACTGAGGGGGAGAGAGTAAGGAGGTTTATTGAGGGACTTACTCACCCTATCAGGCTTCAGATGGCCAAGGAGACCGAAAGTGAGATTTTCTTTCAGGCGGCTGCTAATGTTGCTAGGAGGATCGAGATGGTTCTTGCACAACAGAGAGGGCAGGGGTCTGATAAGAGGCCTCGTCAGTACGGTGGGTTCTGTGGTGCCTCGTTTGGAGCCAGGGGTAATTTTGGTAGGGGTCATCTTCCCAGGCCATTTCATTCAGTGCTCCAAGCATCCTACAGTGCACCACCAGCTCTTAGTAGTGCACCTTCGATCCAGGGTTTCCAAGGTGGTTACTCAGGTCGATAGGGACAATTTCAAGGTTAGCAGTCATATCAGCCGAGGTCCTGTTATACTTGTGGTAATCTAAGGTACATTGCTAGATTCTGCCCCATGTCTCAGGGCAGCATGCAACAACAGGGTTCTCGTGCTATGGTTCCAGCACCAGTTTCTTCACCGCCTGCTCAACCAACTAGAGGTAGGGGTCAGGCACCTAGAGGTAGAGGTCAGACTGTTAGAGGTGGAGGATAGCCAGTTAGAGGCCATCCCAGGGATGCAGTTCAGAGTGGTGGGGCCCAGCCTCGATTTTATGCTTTTCCAGCTAGGACTGAGGCCGAATCATCCGATGCCATGATTACAGGTTCAAGACCTATTTGGATTTTTTTGTAGTTGTATTCATTGATGATATCTTGATTTACTCCAACAGTCGAGAGGAGCATGAGCAGCATCTTCAGAGTGTGCTTCAGACTTTGAAGAATAATCAGTTATATGCCAAATTTTCAAAATGTGAATTTTGGTTAGACTCACTTGCATTTTTGGGGCATGTTGTATCGGTAGAAGGCATAAAAGTGGATCCTAAGAAGATTGAGGCTGTTCAGAATTGGCCTAGACCTACTTCAGTTATAGAAATCCGTAGTTTCCTGGGTTTGGCAGGTTATTATCATCGGTTCTTGGAGGGGTTTTCGTCTATAGCAAGCCCATTGACCAGACTGACCCAGAAAGGTGTTCCATTAGGATGGTCAAACGGGTGTGAGTTGAGCTTTCACAAGCTCAAGACTGCTTTGACTACGGCGCTAGTGTTGGTATTACCCACAGGTTCAGGATCGTATACAGTGTATTATGATGCATCTTGCATTAGGCTTGGTGTAGTATTGATGCAAGATGGTAGTGTAATTGCATATGTGTCGCGACAGTTGAAAGTTCATGAGAAGAATTATCTTGTTCATGACTTAGAATTGGCAGCCATTGTCCACGCTTTGAAGATTTGGAGATATTACCTTTACGATGTTTCGTGTGAGGTATTTACCGATCATCATAGCCTGCAGTATCTGTTCAGGCAAAATGATCTCAATTTGAGGCAGAGAAGATGGTTAGAGTTGTTGAAAGATTATGATATCACTATTTTGTATCACCCCAGAAATGCCAATGTGGTGGCCGATGCTTTGAGTAGAAAGGCTGTGAGTATGGGTAGTCTTGCATATATTCCGGTTGGTGAGAGACTGTTAGCTGTAGATGTTAAGACTTTGGCTAATCAGTTCGTGAGGTTAGATGTTTCGGAATCTAGTTAGGTTCTAGCTTGCACAGTCGCTCGGTCTTCTTTATATGAGCGCATCAGAGAGTGACAGTGTGATGATCCTCATTTACTCGTACTTAAGGACATGGTGTGGCACGCTAATGCCAAACAGGTTACTGTGGGGGAAGATGAAGTTCTGCGAATGCAGGGTCGTATTTGTGTGCCTAATATGGATAGGCTTCGTGAATAAATTCTTGAAGAGGCCCACAGTTCCAGGTATTCTATTGATCCAGGTACATCCAAAATGTATCAAGATTTACGACAACATTATTGGTGGAGGAGAATGAAGAAGGATATAGTTGCATATGTAGCTCGGTGTCTGAATTGTCAGCAAGGTAAGTACGAGCATCAGAGACCTGGTGGTTTGCTTCAGAAGTTAGAAATTCTTGAGTGGAAGTGGGAGCGTATGACTATAGATTTTTTTGTTGGGCTTCCACGGACTCAGAGAAAATTCGACATAGTTTTGGTCATTGTGGACAAATTGATGAAGTCAGCACATTTCATTCTAGTGGCAGTTACCTATTCTTTAGAGCGGTTAGCTGAAAGTTATATTCGTGAGATTGTCCGCCTTCACGGTGTGCCCGTGTCTATTATTTCAGATCGAGGTACACAGTTTACCTCACAATTTTGGAGGATTGTACAACGTGAGTTAGGCATGCGAGTTGAGTTGAGTACGACATTTCATCCACAGACAGACGGACAATCAGAGCGCACTATTCAGATATTGGAAGATATGCTTTGTGCCTGTGTTATAGACTTTAGAGGTTCTTGGGATTAGTTCTTGCCACTTGCGGAGTTTGCTTATAATAATAGCTACTATTCAAGCATTCAAATGGCTCCATATGAGGCATTATACAGAAGCTGATGTCATTCGCCAGTTGGCTGGTTTGAACCGAAAGAGGCTCGGTTGTTGGGTACCGATTTGGTACAGGATGCCTTGGAAAAAGTCAAAGTTATTTAGGATCAACTTCGCACAACTCAGTCTAGGCAGAAGAGTTATGTCGACCGTAATGTTCGTGATATTGCATTCATGGTTCGAGAAAGAATATTTCTCCGAGTTTCACCTATGAAAGGTGTAATGAGGTTCGGAAAGAAGGGCAAGCTGAGCCCTAGGTATATTGGACCCTTTGAAATTCTTGAAAGGGTGGGTGAAGTAGTCTACAGGCTTACACAACCTCCTAGTTTATCAACGGTTCATCTGGTGTTCCATGTGTCTATGCTTCGAAAATATCATCGTGATCCGTCCCATGTGTTAGATTTCAGCTCAGTCCAATTGGACAAAGATTTGACTTATGAATAAGACCCGGTAGCTATTCTAGCCCGACAGGTCTGACAGTTGAGGTCTAAGAGTTATCCTTCAGTTAGTGTACAATGGATAGGTCAGCTGGTAGAAGCATCTACTTGGGAGTCCGAGCCTGACATGTGGAGTAAATATCCATACCTTTTCACCAACTCATGTACTTTTCTAATTTCGTTCGAGGACGAACGTTTGTTTTAGAGGTGGAGAATGTGATGACCCAAAAGGTCATATTTAAATTTGATAATTAATTTTGTGTTCTAAGACCTCAAAAAGCACTATTTATCATTCCTTGACTTGCGTGCATAGTCCGTATAATGTTTCGAAAAGTTTTTATGTGAAAAGGGAATAAAATGTGAAATAAAGCTTTAAAACTCAATTAAGTTGACTTTGGTCAACATGTTTAGCAAACGGACTCGGATCAGTATTTTGACAATTCTGGTAGGTCCGTATAGTGATTTGGGACTTTGGCGTATGCCCGGAATTTAATTTGAAGGTCCCTAGCTCAAGTTATGACCATTTAACATAAACTAGTAATTTAAAGGCTAAAGATTTTCAAAAGTTTGACCACGGATTTGACTTTTTGATATCGGGGTCGGAATACGATTTCGAAAATTTAAATAGCTCTGTTATGTCATTTATGACTTGTGTGCAAAATTTGAAGTTATTCCGGGTTCATTTAACATGTTTCGGCACAAGTTTTGTAAATTGAAAAGTTTCAAACTCAAAAGTTTGAATCGAGGTGTAAATTGTAATTTCGATATTATTTGATGTGATTTGAGACCCCCGAGTAAGTTCGTGTTATATTTTCGGACTTGTTGGTATATTTGGTTGAGGTCCCGGGGGCCTCGAGTGAATTTTGGACGATGTTCGGATCAATTTCGTTGTGTGTTGCATTGTTGAAGGCTGCTGGTTCTGGTATTTTCGCACCTTCGGAAATAGACTCGCAAGTGCGATGTCACAGAAGCGAAGATGAGGTCGCAGAAGTGAGGCAGTGGTGGCTGGGAAGTGCTCGCAGGTGCGCAAAGTTTTTCGCAGATGCAGAGTCGCATCTGCGCTTGGCTTTCCGCAGAAGTGGCCTGGCTCGCAAATGCGCCCACTTTTCCGCAGAAGCGAGGGTCGCAGGTGTGACCTCTTGACAGCATCTGCGAAGGTGTTGGGCAAAACCCTTTAAGTTCAGGGTTTCACTATTTTTCACCATTTTTGGATTTTGGAGCTAGGTTTGGGCGTTTTTGGGGAGGAATTTTTCCACACAACTTTGGGTAAGTGTTCTTGACTCCCTTGTGATTATATTCCATGAATTAATCGTTATTTTCGGCATTTGATTTTTGATTTTTTGAGAGAAATCATAGGAATTTTCTACAATTTCATAAAATAAATTTACGAGATTTGAACACCGATTCGAAGTCGGATTTGAGTGAAATTAGTATGGTTGAACTTGTAATTGGATGGATTGTCGGATGCTTTTGCGTTTCGTCAGATTTTGAGACATGGGCCCCACTGATGATTTTTTTGATGGATTTCGGATTTTAATTCAGAAAAATTTGTAATTTCATACGGAATTCATTCTTATGATTTGTATTGAATATATTGAATTGCTTATGACTAGATTTGAGAATTTCGGACGCTAATTCGCGAAGCAGAGGTTTATTGGATTCTTGAATTTGGTTGCAAGCGAGGTAAGTGTCGTGGTTAATTTTGACTTGAGGGAGTAGGACTTATTTGTCTATTTGCTACATGATTTAATGTGCGGGAACAACGTATATGTGAGGTGACGAGAACTTATGCGTTATGGTTGAGTCAAAGCATGCAGGTAGAATTTGTTTATTGTGAATAATTGTCTATTTAATCAAGATATTCCTGCTTATGTTTATTATTGATTATTTGATCATTATTCGTGAAATTATTATTCATTTAATTATTGTTGAATATTTTGGAAGGTGAAGTCGGTATTTTGGTATTGAATTGATTGATAAGTGTATATCCCCGCATTTAAATACTCTTCTGAATTTATAATATTATTTTCATGGTAAGAAAGAGTGTAAAAGCACGAAGGGTGATGCCATGCCATTTTAATTATTCATAATATCACTGTCATGGTAAAGAAGAATGTAAAAGCACGAAGGGTGTTGCCATGCCATTTGTGAGTGTAAAAGCACGAAGGGTGTTGCCGTGCCATTTGTGAGTGTAAAAGCACGAAGGGTATTGCCGTGCTATTTGTGAGTGTAAAAGCACGAAGGGTATTGCCGTGCTATTTGTGAGTGTAAAAGCACGAAGGGTGATGCCGTGTCATTTATAGAGAGTGTAAAAGCACGAAGGGTAATGCCGTGTCAAATGAGATTAAAAGCACGAAGGGTGGTGTTGTGCCATTTTCATTTTATCATTTGCTCATTTTATTGGTGATGAATTAATTGACTGCTAAGTGATACATCTCCTGCTGAAATTATTATATCTTTCCCTTTCGCATGTTCCCTCCCAATTTATAAATTATTATTTATTGTATTATTGTTACTTCATATTTGTATATACTTGTACATGTTGTTTATGTACGTGTCTTGTCATAGCCCCGTCACTACTTCATCGAAGTTAGGCTCGATACTTACAAGTACATGGGGTCGGTTGTACTGATACTACACTCTGCACTTCTTGTGCAGATTTCGGAGTTGGTCCCAGCGACGTACTGTAGATTCGCCCGGATACAGCTACCAGTGGAGACTTGAGGTATAACTGCACAACGTTCGTAGTTCTGAAGTCCCCTTCTATCTTATCTCAGTTGTGTATTATATTTCAAACAGCTTGAATTTTATTCAGACCTTTATTTATATTATTCTAAAAGCTCGTGCACTTGTGACTCCAGTTCTGGGATGCTATTTATATATTGCGATCATTATGGATTACTCACTTTATTTCAGACTTTATTTACGTATTTGTTTCCTTGTTATTAATAAATTTAAAATTTTGTTAAAATGGCTAATTATATTCTAACGTTGGCTTGCCTAGCAAGTGAAATGTTAGGCGCCATCACGGTCCCGAAGATGGAAATTTCGGGTCTTGACAACCCATCTGCATTCCCTATTGCTATGTCCTTGTGCATTGTGTGGGACATGTATGAGTTTATGTCTTGATGACAACTATAGGCATGTTGTATTGTTGTAATTATGGAAAATGTGGATGTATTGGGCTGTTTGTTGGGTGTTTGCATGAGGTTTCTGTCGTGCGATTGTGATTGATGTTGTTGTTGTTTTATGGGAATATTATTAAACCGGAGCGATAAGGCAGGGTATTATTATTTTGTCAGGCGGGAGTAACAAGGCGGGATATTGTTATTTTTTTAAACGGGAGTAACAAGGCATGGTATTGCTATTGTCAAGGTGGCACGATACGGGTGGATATTGTTATTGTGACAAAATTATGGGCACGAAGTGCCATATGTTTGTGTTTATATTTGATGACTTGTTGTCAGGCTGAACTTTTACATGTTCGAGTTGTTATCACATGTTCAGAAAAGATTGTTGATATTGTATCTGTTATATATATATATAACAGATACAATATCAACAATCTTTTCTGAACATGTGATAACAACTCGAACATGTAAAAGTTCAGCCTGACAACAAGTCATCAAATATAAACACAAACATATGGCACTTCGTGCCCATAATTTTGTCACAATAACAATATCCACCCGTATCGTGCCACCTTGACAATAGCAATACCATGCCTTGTTACTCCCGTTTAAAAAAATAACAATATCCCGCCTTGTTACTCCCGCCTGACAAAATAATAATACCCTGCCTTATCGCTCCGGTTTAATAATATTCCCATAAAACAACAACAACATCAATCACAATCGCACGACAGAAACCTCATGCAAACACCCAACAAACAGCCCAATACATCCACATTTTCCATAATTACAACAATACAACATGCCTATAGTTGTCATCAAGACATAAACTCATACATGTCCCACACAATGCACAAGGACATAGCAATAGGGAATGCAGATGGGTTGTCAAGACCCGAAATTTCCATCTTCGGGACCGTGATGGCGCCTAACATTTCACTTGCTAGGCAAGCCAACGTTAGAATATAATTAGCCATTTTAACAAAATTTTAAATTTATTAATAACAAGGAAACAAATACGTAAATAAAGTCTGAAATAAAGTGAGTAATCCATAATGATCGCAATATATAAATAGCATCCCAGAACTGGAGTCACAAGTGCACGAGCTTTTAGAATAATATAAATAAAGGTCTGAATAAAATTCAAGCTGTTTGAAATATAATACACAACTGAGATAAGATAGAAGGGGACTTCAGAACTACGAACGTTGTGCAGTTATACCTCAAGTCTCCACTGGTAGCTGTATCCGGGCGAATCTACAGTACGTCGCTGGGACCAACTCCGAAATCTGCACAAGAAGTGCAGAGTGTAGTATCAGTACAACCGACCCCATGTACTTGTAAGTATCGAGCCTAACTTCGATGAAGTAGTGACGGGGCTATGACAAGACACGTACATAAACAACATGTACAAGTATATACAAATATGAAGTAACAATAATACAATAAATAATAATTTATAAATTGGGAGGGAACATGCGAAAGGGAAAGATATAATAATTTCAGCAGGAGATGTATCACTTAGCAGTCAATTAATTCATCACCAATAAAATGAGCAAATGATAAAATGAAAATGGCACAACACCACCCTTCGTGCTTTTAATCTCATTTGACACGGCATTACCCTTCGTGCTTTTACACTCTCTATAAATGACACGGCATCACCCTTCGTGCTTTTACACTCACAAATAGCACGGCAATACCCTTCGTGCTTTTACACTCACAAATGGCACGGCAACACCCTTCGTGCTTTTACACTCACAAATGGCATGGCAACACCCTTCGTGCTTTTACATTCTTCTTTACCATGACAGTGATATTATGAATAATTAAAATGGCATGGCATCACCCTTCGTGCTTTTACACTCTTTCTTACCATGAAAATAATATTATAAATTCAGAAGAGTATTTAAATGCGGGGATATACACTTATCAATCAATTCAATACCAAAATACCGACTTCACCTTCCAAAATATTCAACAATAATTAAATGAATAATAATTTCAC
>AWOL01S0034602.1:58108-87146 GCA_000715115.1 Nicotiana otophora | reverse complement strand
GTAGGTACCTGCGCTCGCTGTACAGACTCCGGAGGGGCTCCTTCAGCCCAAGCGCTATAATCTGCACGGACAACTCACATGCTATAATAATAAAGTATGCTACAGACGGGCAGCCCCGATCCACACTCATCCTCACAAATCAGGCCCTCAACCTCACTTAGTCATAAACCTCTCAAGCTACTCGGGCATTTCAGTAAAACAGGGCATTCGGCCCAAAACATTTATATGCATCAAAATAGAGTCATAACACTGAGTTATGATATGCAATGAAATGAATATGACTGAGTATGAATTTTCAATTTAAAATAAATAATTCACAACAATATGACATTTGGGTCCCAATAATACTGGCACATAGCCTCAACATGATTTTTAATATGCTTTTTCAACTCAATTTCTTTAACACATAAAATCGCATGGAAAATGCCAAGATTATTTAACTATAAAATTCCACAGTAATAATTATGTCACAATTTCGATAGAGCACGCCCACACGCCCGTCACCTAGCATGTGCGTCACCTCCCAACAATTCACAAAATACATATATTCAAGGTTCATACCCTCAACTCCAAGATTAGAAGAGTTACTTACCTCGAACAAGCTGAATCCAATGTCGAGCAAGCTAAACAATGCTCCAGAAATCCGATTATGCGTGCATCAACTTTCGAACGGCTCGAATCTAGTAACAATTAATTTAATTCAGTCCACACAATTTATAGGAATTAACTCCATATCAAAATGCTAATATTTTCCACAAAAATATGAAATTACGCCCCAAATATCACCCGTGGGGCCCACGTCTCAAAATCTGACGAAACTCACAAAATACGACAACTCATCCAATTACAAGTTCAACCATACTAATTTCACTCAAATCCGACTCCAAATCGGTATTCAAACTTGAAAATTTTGTTTTGTGACATTATAGAAATTTCCTTCTATTTCTCTTGAAAATTCAATAATCTTACACCAAAAATGAAGATTAATTTATGGAATGTAATCACAAGGGAGTTAAGAATACTAACCAAAAGTTGTGTGGAAAATTTCTTCTCCAAAATTGCCCAAACCGAGCTCCAAAATGTCCAAAATGAGAAAAAATCTCGGAACCCTCGTTTTAACCACTGCCCAGGCATTTCCGCACCTGCGGTGCCTGGGCTCACACCTGCGCATCCGCATTTGTGGAACAAATTGCGCGCCTGCGGACAATGCCAACCTTTTAAAACCTCGAATCTGTTGCGCGCATCTGCGGGCTCGTAAATGCGCAAATCCTTTGCACCTGCGTTCGCCCCAGTCCGCATCTGCGCCAACACCTTCGCACCTGCGGCCTCGCAGATGCGGCAAATTCCTCGCACCTGCGAGCACTGCCCAGTCCCACTCTTGGCCGCTTCTGCAGCTGATTTCATGCATATGCAGCTTCGCACCTGCGATCAAAATCTTTGCAGGCGCGATCACACCAGTAGGCAGCAGTTCCAACATTTTCTTAAGTCCAAAATTTGATTCGTTAACTGTCCGAAACTCACCCGAGGCCCTTGGGACCCCGTTCGAACATACCAACAAGTCGCATAATATAACACGGACCTACCCGAGGCCTCAAATCATACTTAACAACCTCAAAAATATGAACTAC
This sequence comes from Nicotiana otophora, assembly GCA_000715115.1. Classification (NCBI taxonomy): domain Eukaryota; kingdom Viridiplantae; phylum Streptophyta; class Magnoliopsida; order Solanales; family Solanaceae; genus Nicotiana; species Nicotiana otophora. The sequence goes on along the minus strand of AWOL01S0034602.1, from coordinate 85,518 downwards.
ACACGGATTCAAGCCTAATAAATTTCTAAATTTTCAACTTCTACAAATGATGCCGAAACCTATCAAATCACGTCCGATTGACTTCAAATTTTGCACACAAGTCATATTTCACATTACGGACCTATTCAAATTTCCATAATCGGATTCCGACCCCGATATCAAAAAGTCAACTCCCCGGTCAAACTTCTCAAAAGTTCTACTTTCGACATTTCAAGCCTAATTCCACTACGGACTTCCAAATAATTTTTTGGACATGCTCCTAAGTCCAAAATTACCATACGGAGCTATTAGAATAATCAGAATTAAATTCCGAGGTCGTTTATACATAAGTCGATATTCGGTTACTATTTTAACTTAAGCTTTAAACCTTGGAACTAAGTGTTCCAATTCATTCCAAAACCTCACCGGACCCGAACCAAATGTCCCGGCAAATCACACAACAACTGTTAAGCCCAATTTGAGCAGTAAATAGAAAAATGGGATTGTAATACTCAAAACGACTGGTCGGGTCGTTACAGATTTTGATTGATATAAATGTTTCTCTTACAAAGAATCTAGGTCAGAGCAAGTCGCAATTGGACTACACTCAAGTGTTGGAAAGATTAATGTGCATCATAAATTGTACACGGCCTTATATAGCTTGTACAATAAGTAAACTAATCATTATACAAGTAACCCTAACCAAACTCATTGGATGGAAAACGAGTTTTGCGGCATTTAAAATTAATCCAAGATTATTATTTGCCCTAAAACAAGTATCTTGCGATAATTGAAGGATATAATGACGAAAACTGGATCATCGAGTTAGCAGAAACTAAATCCACAAATGAATATATTTTTACCATTGATGGAGGAGCAGTGTCTTGGATATCATCCAAACAGACATGCATCGCTCGCTCTACAATGGAGTCTAAGTTAATAGATTTAGAAAAAGCTGGTGAAGAAGCTGAATTGCTCCAAAATTTCTTGAAAGTTATTTCATTTTTGGCCAAAACTAGTAGCTCCTATATGCATATATTGTGATAGTCAAGCAACAATAGAAAGGGATGGAAGCATTATGTATAACGAAAATTCTCGTCACATACGATGAAGACATAATACCATTAGATAATTACTCTCTAGTAAAAATATCACAATTGACTATGTAAAGTCAAAAAAAATGTGTCGGATATGTTTACAAAAGGCCTAACTAGAGAGGTGATTGATAAATCGTTAAAGGGAATGGGATTATGACTGAGGACAAGTCATCATGATGGTAACTCTACCTAGCTGATTGGAGATCCCAATATCTTCAAGGATATCAAATAAAGTTATGACTGACGGTTCAACATTATCAAATAAAATTTATTCCATTCTCATGATGAAAACAATATTCAGTACCAAAGATAAAACGCTAAGGATTTTTAAACGGTTCTAAATTTGATATTACGATTATCAAATAGTGTATCTACGGGATTATACGTTTAAAAATTACCTATGTAACTGTGAAGTATACGTCGCTTCAACGAGAATTCTGTAAAAGCAGTTCTCTATGCACTTATGAAACAACTGGTGTTTATAGCTGAAACGAGCACAACAATGAGAACCAAATACGATTAAGAGTTGATTGGGTAACATATGGTTATCTGGGTATATACCAAAGTTCGACGGTTCAAAAATATCAAATCTACCAATTGATCGAGTATATCCGACCTATGATCACTATGAAAAATTCAAAGGAAAATATACTTATCAAGATGTGATGAATCCTTATTTATGAATGACACAATTGTTTCATGTATGCTTTCATCATAGAACCATTTCGCATTCATGTGGAGAATGGTCGGATTTTTAAGAAAGTTGTGAATGAAAAATATAGAAAATGAAAACATGGGAAAATAAAATTCTGAATTGGTTCCCTTTACAAAGGAACTTTGTCCTTGATTGGATAGGAAGAGGAAGATTATTGTGCTTATATATGAAGAACTTCTTCTAGCTCTTGAAGAGTTGAGAAGAGAGGAAGCCTCGAGTCTTCGTCATCATCGCTTGGCTTCGTCTTACGCTTCAGATTTGGATTTGGTCAATGATCTGATTAATTGATAAAAACTTTAGAGAAAATTTATTTTCATTTTTCGTTATTATTTTCCTTTTTTAGATACTTTTCACGCGGAATTTTAAAATTAACAATTGTGATTTAATTAATTATATTTTTAAAAGGTCAACTTCACAACCAATAAATACATTAAGAGAATTATTTTTATGTCGAAGAGACACAGTTTTCATGAACAAGTATCTTTTCATCTGTTGATACTCCAATTGGTTGGCTAAATATTCAGAGGCTTGGCCTCATTTTTTCACCATCGAAATCTGAAAGAATTCTTCTCTCGTTGTTCTATATATTGCATAGTTTTTAAAAGCAAAAATGTAAGTGTTAGTGTGATTTGTTGTCGTTTTTTGAGTTCGCTAAAGTTCTGAAAATTTCTATTGATAGTAATAAAGAATTGTCACGCCAAAATCCCACCTTAAGGATCGTGATGGTACCTAATCACTAAGACTAGGTAAGCCTATCACACAATAATATCGAGCAAATTATAACAATGTTAAATATTGAATAAAAATTGAGAAATGCCAAAACATAGCCAAAAACGGGGTTACAGAAGTCATAAATCTCATTACCAGGTAATAGTGAGTCATAAGCTCTATGAAGAATACATAATAAGTTTCAAAATGTACATCAGTGTTTCGAATACATAAACTATATTAAAACAACTAAAGAGGGTGACTCCGAGGCCTGTGAGAGGAAAAACATGTACACTTTGAAGTCTCCAACAGCTCGGCACCACTCTCTAACAATCATCACGATCTGATTTACCTGGATCTGCACAAAGAATGTGCAGAAGTGTAGTATGAGTACACCACAGTCGGTATCTAGTAAGTATCAATACTAACATCGGTGGAGTAGTGATGAGGTTCAAGTCAAGACACTCACTAGTCAAATAACATCTGCAACATATCAATATAAAACAGACATCGAAAAATATAACGGAATAAATATCTACCAAGGGTGGGGCATGTGATAACAGGGAAAATCGACCAACAACTCATAAAACACAAAGTGAATTCATTTAAGAAAAACATATGTTCAAAATACCAACCCGTTCCAACACATGAATAACATCAAGAATCACCCCCAAAATACCACATAACATCATCAACAAGCCACCCTTATGTCGTCGCATGAGCTTTACAATGAAACATTTCCTCTTACATAGCTATACGCGTATAATTTCCAGTATCTTGCCGCATGTGCGTCAATAAACATCACCTTTATGTCGCCGCATGTGCATCTCACCACCCTTGTACTCCACACAACAACAATCAACCCGCACAACAAGCCCGCATGTGCCACAATATCATAATAAAACAACAATATCCCAAAGCTACATCAATATATAGCCCACGACTCAACAACAAGATGCACAATAACATGACAATAACATAAAAGTGCAGGGAATAAACAATAAAGTATGTTCATATAGTAAACAACCCCCAATTCAAGGCATATTAATAGCCTAAGGTCTAATCCGATCACAAACCACACATACGACCATGTACACACTCGTCACCTCATGTATGTGCATGGCCAATTTTGACCCTCCCTTTTAAAATTAATTTATTTATACTTAATAATTTGCAATAAATATTTTCAAAGTATTTTCCAGTAATGAATACATATTTCTATAAATTAATTCAGTATTAGTTTCACAATTAATCATTTGGTAATACAACAACAACAACAACAACAACCCAGTATAATCCCACTAATAGGGTCTGGGGAGGGTAGTTTGTACGCAAACCTTACCCCTACTCTAGGGTAGAGAGGCTATTTCCGATATACCCTCGGCTCCCTCCCTCCAGGAACTCCCCACCTTGCTCCTGGAGTGACTCGAACTCACAACCTCTTGGTTGGAAGTGGAGGGTGCTCACCACTAGAGCAACCCACTCTTGTCAAACTATATTTGGTAATAGTATTACGTAATTACAAACTATATTTACTATTTTAGGATTATTAAAATAATTTCTATACGTAAGTTCTATAATTAATTCAATAAATTACTTCTTAAAATAATTAATTAGTTTACTATATCAATAATTCAAAATTAATGTCCTACTGAAGTATATTCACAAATAATCAATTAATTATAATAATTAGTAGTATTTAACAGTTATAATTTTTATTACATTTTATTGAAATTATTAAGTTTATTTAACTTAATTTCAAAGGGATTAAAGACCAAAAGGCTACAATTGGAATTGCAATTAAAATACAATATGGTTATTTGTTAAATTACTTTTAGCCCAAATACAAGGCCCAATCCGAAATAACCCAGTCCAAACACCCATCTCCTTCTCTACTTTGGCAATCCATGCCTCTCCCTAAACCAGTCACAACCGGTCACATCACTTGTCTTAGTAACTCACAAAAGAAACACAAAATCATCTGGGCCCTCCATTCCATAAATCAACGACCCACAATTTTAACCCCATTTTTTTCATTTTTAATACACCTACAGATCTAATCCTCACCATCCAAAATATAACAATCCAACGGCCACAAACTTTTCTACGAAAATCCCTTTAAACTCCAAAATACCAGGACCGTTTATCTAAAAGATCAACGGACCAGATCTTTCCTTACTTCTTTAATCCAGAGGCCAAACGTCTAACCCTATCAACCCTAATTCATTTGCATCTTCTCAGCCGCCTCCCATTTCCCTTTTTCTCTCATGTTTCTCATCTCTCCAGCCTCCATCACTCACAAGACGTTGCATAAATCCGTGCAAGGTCAACAAAATCAAACCACAAACACTCAATTAGCCTCTCTACACCCACGGATCCTACTGCTATCTTTGCATTTTCATCACTAAATTCAAACGCCCAATTTCTGAAACTTTAGACTCAAAGATGAAAGCTCACATCGCCTGAGCTCTGTTATAATCATTCAAATCGAAGCCTGAAATCACCTCTTGTCTCTTGAACCCCGTGAATCCTCCCGCAAAACCCTTCAAGTCTGAAAAACCTAGCTTGAAGGTGTAACTTCAAATTGCCTGAATCCTCTCGTGCCCCGTCAAATCGGAGCATGCATAAAGCCTTCTTCAGAAAATCATCATGGAATCCTATACATAGAGGTCAAACATAGTGACCTCTGGGTTTTAAGGTTTGTCCGTTGGTTCGAAGCTTCAACAACCAATTACCCTTTACTCAGGTAAACTCAATATTGAATTTCCCCTTTGTCTTCTGATTTTCAATTGATTTTCTCTCATCATTACCATGAGTCACTCTCCACTATCCGATTCAAATTCTCTGAACCCTAGAGCCTTAATGGCACTAATAATAGAAGACTTTAATGTTCTCATCTACAACAACCTAACAAAAGAAAATTATGAATCCATAACTTAACACTGAAGAGATATACGAACAAAAAACACTAAGAAATTTACCCTTAGGTTTCTCACTATTTTCCTTTTTCTTTTTGTTAAGTAGTATCGCTGGTCTAAACTTGAGTGTTCTGGGATCTTAAGAAACTGAAAATAGTTCTCGTTTGGTCTGTTACACCTTTCATTACTGCCCATTATTTCCATAGCGTAGTTTATTTTCTTAATTATTTTTCACTTATTTCCTTCGTTGTCTTATCGCATTTTCATTATCATGTATTAACACTCATATATTAGATTATGTATTTTTCTTTTATGCTCTAGCATTACATAAAACTTAGCCTTAATTAATATAGGACTTAAAAGAAAATATCTAGTAATTGATCTTCGCCTCCTGTTAATTCCAACATGTTCGTCTTATACACTCACTCTTCTTAAAGGTGTTAAAGCTCAGGTCTTTAATCAGAACGACAACCTGTTTTCAAAGAAAAGTAGGAAAGAATCACTGATTTTCACTAACAATGAGCGAAGTCATATTTTTCATAAAAAAAGGGAAGTAACAGACAGTCTCAAATGAATTTCCAAAGACTCACTTTTTTAATTTTTTTTGAAAACCAAGATACATTTAAAAATCATCTTTCTTACAAACAAAGATTACTCTAGCATCTATTCTTCAAAGATAATCACTTTTCTTAACTTAATAACTTAAGCTTTAAAATAAAAATCACTTTCAAAACTCTCACAGCCTCCAATAACTCTTTTATAATCCCATACCCTTCTTAAGTCTTACACATACATTTCCTTTAGTATATAGCGAGCCCTGCCTTAGTGATAATCAAAGCATAGTGTAAATAACCAAGTCTTTAAAATTAGTCTAAGTCCTATAGAGCTACGTCAGGTAGATTTTAAGGGGTACCTAATACCTTCTACTTAGAAGAATAAAAACCCTTACTCATAATCTCACCGGTTTGTAGACATGTATTGAACATAACTTAGTAATTAAATAGGTACCCTAGTATACCTTTAAATATTAGGTGGCGACTCTCTTTCATCAACAACAGAGAAACCACAAGTTGAATCCTGCCTTGACTAGTGCAAAATAGGTGCAACAACATGGTGACTCTTCTGGGGACTTCATACTTAGGTTTTGACCTTAGCAGACTTAGACTAATTTGGCCTCCAAATTTATTAATACCTTGCCTTGATTATAGTTGAAATTGCAATTACATGCTTACATACTTTATTTGCTCTTTATAATTAGTTGCTCTTTATGATCACCATGCTTATTGTTGCTACACCCTTGTTTGTTACTGATTTATATACACTGTCATTAAATCTCTTCCAATCGAGTCTTGGTCATATACTATCACGCACAATGGCACGCAAGGGTTTTCTTTTACACCCCTCTGGACCTTCTTTTGAAAACTCTCTTCTTTTAGAGAATTGATTTGTCAGGCCAACTGACATAACTTCTCGCAGCTTTCAGTCCAATTCTAAAGTAGGAAACAGTCTACTCTAGTAAAATAGGTCATATTGCATAAACCTTAGGTGAGTCGGTCCTTGGTACTGACACACAATTAGGAAACTACCTTGATGTCAACGGGTCATGTACCAATGACATAATTTCTGTGGAAAGACAAACAAACATGACAAGACACTTAAGGATCCGAAGCAAACACTTATCTTTCTTTTACCGACCTCAGAAAAATAGAAATCAACCAAAACATCCCTGAAATTAGCAGGGTAATGGGAGCACCACATAAGCTGAAACAATGGTGGAAAAATATTCGCTGGGAACACGGAGATGAGGTTTGGACGCATCTAGTGGGATTAACTGCATTGATGAACATCCCAGTAGACAGGGTGCTCATTCGCCTGTTCAAAGTATTTTGGGATCCACCTAAGGTGATGTTCAAATTTGCCGACTGTGAGTTGGTACCGACATTGGAAGAAGTCACAAGTTTCACGGAGCTGTCGTTCAATGGAAGAAAACCAGTATTGCTAGTTACTATGCCCGGTTATCGGTTCCTGGATGCTTTGGGTTTTACCAAAAATAGAAGCCTCAGAAGTATCGAGGACGGATAGGTGAGCCTCGACCGGATATTCGACAGGTTTGGGCACCATGAAATCTACAAATGGTATTCAAGGGAGTTTCAATGTGACCAAGCGACGTGGGAGAGTCTCGGTCCTATCACTTTCGCAATGGCACTGTTCGGACTATTGGTCATCCCGCAGCGAAGGGGCCATATCAATATCGACTTGTTACCAGTGGTCCTGGCAACCTTCCCCGGCAATCTTCAAGATGCTTTGGTGCCGATGGTGTTAGTTGAGTTGCTGAGAGCTTTGTCCACATATGTACGAAGATATGATTTCTTTAAGGGTTGTAACATGCTGCTTCATATCTGGGCTACTGGACACTTCTTCCAGTGAGAGGCCACAATCGACTACTTCGTGGGTGTCAGCAATATGATTCGCAGCCACAATGAAAGAATGAGACACTATATCTCCCCACATGGGCAAGAAGAATGGACGGAAACACTAACTAATTTGACAGGGGAATAGATCAACTGGAAACTCTCTTGGTTAGGTGGAAGGGCAATCTTGAGGACTCCTCAGAAGTACTTCATCGAGTTGATCGGGCTGGAAGGCATTCAACCATACTCACCCATGCGGGTCCTCTAACAATTAGGGATGAACTAAGACGTGCCTCTGTGGACAAAGACGGCGTTGTACGAGGATGAGTGCAATGACCAGATCTCAATTCCCAGGATAAGAAGACTGCAAGAAGAGTGGAATGACCTGGTGATAATGCCTATGGGTCAAAACTCATGGTGTACTCCCGAGTATTACGTCTAAATTAACGAAGAAGAAGAACTAGCCCGCCCAAGCAGATAGGGTATAACCTGGTTAGAGGACACAGTGGTTGCCTTGCAGATTTATCACGAGATCCTACCGCATTATCTTGTGACCACATCAATTCATCGTCAGGTGGTCCCAGGATCTATTGACCACATGTTGCCACCGACTGAAGATGATGATCGGGTAGTAGAGTGCATCCAGATAGAGTCAAGCATAGAGCCAGAAGAAGATCCGTATGAGGAGTCTAAATTCAACGATAATGAGGAATATTTGAGGAAGACCCAGAGGAGGATCCGGAAGAGGAGCCAGAAGAAGAGAAGGGTACATGCAACGACTCCGGGAATGGTTATTAGAGTTGGTTGATTTCTCCCTATTTCCCCACTTTGTACCTTTACCCCTAGTTTTTCTCTTTTACTTTCCAAAAGGGCAAATTGTCCGAGCCCATGAAACTTTATGAAACAATGATGTAATCCTTGTTCCCACTTGTACCAATCCAAATTATCAATGAATACAAATTGCTTCGGATCTCAATGTGTCAAGTCTAAATGTCTGTCAAATATCCATGAACTAGGCCTACTTCTGGCATTGAGAGGTTCCCCGTGAATTCTCGGAACGTGCTAGCTGTAATGCATGAAATTTTCGCTCTCTGTGATTTCCTGCTCGCATAAATGAAGAAACTAACTCTTGATCCCTTTCTTTTCTTTTTTATTATTTTCTTTGCCTTAGTATTATCCCCAAAAAGAAAATAAAAGAAAGTTGGTTTGTGCAATCTAAGGTCAAAGGGAAAGATGTCATTCGCAGATGACCCAACTGAACATGCTCTTGTCATAGCCGACAGCCCGGGGCGATCGGGGGAAAAAGACAACACTATTAATGATGAACACGTGGCCAGGATGGCCTAGGAAATGGAGTCTCTAAGGGAGGAGGTACAACATATCAGAGAATTGGCACACCTGGCCGTGAAAACACTTCCTCAGCCACCTAGATTCCCTTCTTTGGAATCACTTCCAAATCATTTCCCTTCATCAGCATGCCAAAACAACTACACCCCAACTTCAACTCCCAGCACTCAAGTCATACCCCCAATAACCCCCGCTAACCCACCAAATTCCCCTATTCACACTTCTTACGTACCACCATACACTCAGACATCACAGAACCTACCTATTACCGCTAATGCCACTACCCTTCCTTGTGATGGAATCATTTTCACCACTAACCAGCACTTACCTATGGCAAATGGCGTCACTCATGAGTGGTTCGATCCCCCTGTACATGCCATTTCTGAACCTACCTTTATAGCACCAATCACGGTCAAGGTGCCTTATGAGATTGATCAATACGCCGAGATGGAGAAAGAATACAGGCATAAAGAAGAAGAGTCGGTATCTGAGCAGTTGCAAATGTTGAGAAGGCAACTGAAAAGTCTCCATGTTGCCCGAGGAAGTGAAAGTTTGGACTATGAGGATCTGTGTATTCATCCAGATGTGGATATGCCAGCAGAGTACAAACCCCCAAATTTGAGGGCTTATTGTGATAAGTTGGTCAGAGTGGGAAGGAACGATAAACTAAGGATGAAATTCTTTATAAGGATTTAGACAGGAGAGGCACTCACCTGGTATACCCGACAGGACCTACGAAATTGGAGAACTTGCCATGATATGGCGGATGACTTCGTGAATCGTTTTCAATTAAATACATAGATCACTCCTGATCAATTCTCGTTGGTGAACCTGCAGAAAAATCCATCTGAGTCGTTTCAAGAATATGCATGATAGTGGAGGTCGGAGGCTGCTAGGGTGCAACCGCCGCTGGATGACAGTTAACCAAGTATTTCATTAGAACCCAGGAGTGAATATACTTTGAAACGATTATGGGAATGATGGGTCAAAAGTTCCCGGAGATGGTTAAGATGGGAGATTTCTTAGAAGAGGGCATAAAATCCGGTAAAGTTCAATATATGGCAGCGCTACAAGTGGCCAGCAAGGCCATCCAGTCAGGGTCAATCGGTAATGGAAAGAAGAAGAAAGAGGAGGTCTCAGCAGTCGTCCCTTACTACCAAACCATCCCACCTCATGAAAGCACCTCTTATTCCCCAAACAACCACTCACCACCACACGCCTACACTCCAGTCTATAATATCCAGCCATACTACCACCCTAAACTGCAATACAACCCTCCTTGAGCCAACAACAATCAAAACCCACAAAGACCATATGCTCATGTCCAAACCACTACTCATCAAAATCGACATGTTTATGCACCACGTCCTCGTCCCAACTTTGAAGTGAGGGGTCATAGAACTTATACCCCGATTATTGAGCCCCTGGCCCAATTGTTTAAAAGTTGAGAAGATCAGGATTGATACATCCAATTGAGGGAACAATTCCTAAGCATCCCTCCAAATATTTTGATGCCACTAAAAGATGCCTGTGTCATTCCAATGTACTTGGGAACGACACTAAAGACTGTTTCAAGTTGAAAAACAAAATTGAAATCATGATTAAGAGTGGAGCCATTAACATTTCTAGTTGGGGGTAGCTTCTTGTATAACCGTGGATATGGTAGATTGATATTTTGTTTTCATGTGATGTGTTATATTAGTATGTTTACTAGCTTCTTGAATTTTTGATTTTATATATAGTATGTTTTATTGACTTGATATTTATTAGCTTCTTGATTGTTTTTAAAATAGTATGTTTTATTTTGGTGGCGATATCCTTGGTTTTATTTTTACCACGGTTCTTTTTCTGAGAATGCCAATTTACTTTTTGAACCGGGTAACTTTTGGTAAATTTTGTGTCGACGCTTCCCGATGATGGATAGCTAGGCGACTTTCTTAAGGGAATTAGTCTTGTAGTTTAGATATAGTTTTTGTTAATATAGGAAGAATAAATGGTATGAGTTGGGATTTGTGCCCATTGGCCAATTTGTGGCTTTCTTGGTACCAACATGATTTAAACCTCGGCATATGAATTATTAATCTTTAAAAATAATGATTGAAGTAAAGATCATTGTCATGACTTTTACACTCAATTTTTGTCTCTTTGTAATGTCCCCAATGCAACTAAACAAAATAGAGTAAAATGGTGGAAAGTGCTCCCTGAATACTGCATCAAGTGCTTTTCTCGTTGTCGGACTCAGTCGCATCCTCCTGCTCTTCTTCTTCCTCGGACCAATGAATTGGAGTATCATCATCATCTTTCGGCTCGGTCGATAGCACTGGCTCTTGAGGCTTTAGTACTTTCCATAGCCCCTTCACACCCTTCCACATGCGGGTGAAGAATGTATCTCTCTTCTTCTCCCTTTTCTTCATCCTGGTGTGTGCATTTGCCAATTTGTCATGAGAAGTGCTCAAAGTACCGTGCGTCGTGGCCAAATAAGTATATTCCTTCTCCGGCTTCTTAAGGTCCCCTTCTTCTTCTGATCATCAAGATACTTTTGAAATTCTTGAAATGCATACATAGGGTCCCTCATATGTCTCCCTAGGTCCTTGTGGAAGGCCAGCTACTAGGTCGCGAATCAGCCGCATTTCCTCGAAAAGTATAGAAAATGATCCTCCTGCAGAAGATGATGGCTGACTACCCTGGTAGGTCTGAGAAGAAGATCCCAACTTTCTCTTTTTGCTTTTGCCGGCGCCGCACTCTCCTTTTTCTTTAATGGATTAATAGGCTTTCCCGGATCTATCCAGTTGTCTCCCGGATCCTCCTGAACCCCAGCAAATTGGCACAACTCAGTGATAAGAGATGGGAATAACAATGATGGACCATTCTGAATCCGATACTCCCTCATTTCATTGACAAAAATCTCACCAACATTGAGCTGAATACCATCAAGAATGGAGGCTATCATTTGAGCTCTCGTTATTGGTACATTCCATATATTCAACGCAGGAGAGATGCGACTGCATATGATGGCCAGCCATATCTTTGCTTCAGCAGTGAATTCTTTGGATGTGATCCCTCTCGCCAATTTTGATGACGCCCAAATCCACTACTAAAAGGTAAATGGGCACGGTCGCATGCAATATAATTTACCCAACTATGAGTCGGAGTTGAATCTCACAGAGAATAATATGTAGGCAATTAGGCGTGTAAGAGAATTATCACTTATTATGCTAAGCCAAACACTTAGAAATGTTTTTATAAAATATTTATGTCTAAATGCGAAAATAAAAAGTAAACTAGAAAGCAAGTAAAATAAGCAATGGCTACAAGCATGGATGCATTGGGAATTACACTCAAGTAACGATACAATGTATTTCATGATTTTACAAATAGGAGCAAGTTTATGTTAATTAGCCTCAGGTAATAATTTTATATTAGCTTCTTTCGAAGACTAACAAGACTTCCTAATTGAATTATCCCTAAAACAATTAAGAGCTTAAGCACACCCGAATATGGCTACAAGTAGTTGAATCCTATCCCTAGGTAGAATCTATAAAGTGAGAGATAATCTTTTCCAACCCCAAATTATCTTTCCCAGAATTAATTCGAAGTTAATGGGTGAGTCATAGGGTTAACTAATCCCTTTGAAAACATTAAAGAACAAGAATAATTAAAGAAACAATAACTCACTTCATAATAAATAAAAATCGTTCAATACATAAGCACAATAAGATATTTAATCCACACTTTAAATATTAATATTTCCATAAACAAGATTCAGGTGTTGGAATAAATACTACACACTTAGATATACAAAACAAAGCAAAGAAATGAAGAAATGAACATAGATAGGTAAGAAATTCTCAACCAAAAGCTTCAAATCTTCAAGACTCAAGTGTGTGTGTAAGAACCCTAGCTCCAAAACTTGTGTTCTCTTCTCAAGATATGTCCAAAGCTGCCGAAGATATTTTTCAAATGAGCTACGGCGTGTATTAAAAGGGTTGGGGCCAAAAAAATGTGAAATTACATAAGTACCCATAATTGAAGCACGATCTTTGCATTTGCGAAGCTATGTTCGCATTTGCGAACTATGACTTTCATGTTGACTATCCCATTTGCGATAAATACTTCGCATTTGCGAAGGTTGACTGTCTGATTTGACTATCCATTTGCGGCCCTTTTTCGCATTTGAGAACACTGCTTGACTGGGTTGACTTCGCATTTTTGATTTCTTAATCGCAATTGCCATTGCAACTATCTTTGCATTCCCACATTTATATCGGAATTGCGACATTTGTGGCCAGTTTTCCAAATTTTCTTCTTTTCAACTTCTTTTTGACTCATTTTCACTTGGTTTCTACATGATCACTTCTAAATCACATAGAACCTATAAAATAGAAATAAACGACATTAAACACAAAATTTTATCAATCAAACATAGTACAAATCTAAGCTTAAAGACGAGATAAGTTGGTAAAATATCAACTTATCAGTAATCAAACCGATACAAAATTGCGTTCCACAATTATGACATGTAACGAAATCACTGAGCGCAATGACCTAGATTATGAGGAATAGGATGAGAGTATGATGCTAGACAATCTCCCGTAGGAGATCGAGCAGATGTAGAGTCAGAAGAAGCCCAATCTTGAATAAACAAAAATGGTCAATCTTGGAAGCGAAGAAAATATAAAAGAAACCAGAATCAGCATTCACCTAGAAGCCGCGCAGAAGAAAAAAAATGATTTAGCTCCTCCGATAGTACGTCAACGTGTTCGCATGGTCCTATGATGACATGCCAGGATTAAGCACCGACATTGTCTCACATCGACTACCCACTGACCTTACCAGACCACCGGTCAAGCAGAAGCCCAGGAAGTTCAAACCTGATTTAAGTCTAAGCATAAAGGAATAAGTGACCAAACAGATAGAAGCAAATGTAGTAAGGGTCACCAACTATCCAAGCTGGTTGGAAAACATCGTCCCAGTTCCCAAGAAGGGTGGAAAGATCAAAATATGTGTGGACTATCGAGATTTCAACAAAGCTAGTCCAAAAGACGATTTCCCCTGCCAAATGTCAACATCCTCATCGACAACTGTGCGAAGCATGAACTGCAGTCGTTTGTGGATTGTTTTGCTCGATACCTCCAAATCTTAATACACGAGGAAGATGCAGAGAAGACAGTTTTCACCATGCCTAAGGAAGTCTACTATTATAAAGTTATGTCGTTCGGTCTCAAGAATGCCGGCGCCACCTAATGAGAGCCACGTCGACCCTCTTTCACGACATGATTCATAAGCTGATTCAAGTGTATGTGGATGATGTCATCATAAAATCTCGAAAGCGTTCAGAGCACTTGAATGACTTGAGGAAATTGTTTGAATGCCTGCGAAGACACAGTTTGAAGTTGAATCCGGCAAAGTGCGCGTTCGGGGTGCCGGCTAGAAAACTATTGGGTTTCATTGTAAGGGGGAAGGGATAAAGTTGGACCCGTCAAAAATCAAGGCCTCCAGAAACTACCACCACCAAAGAGCAAGAAAGATGTCATGAGTTTCATGGGAAGATTGAATTACATCAGTCTTTTCATAGCCCAGTCCACGGTAATCTGTGAACCCATTTTCAATCTGCTAAAGAAGGATGCTTGTCACGACATCAATTCACCCTCCATAGGATGTCGTGATGGCACCTAGTCTCTAAGACTAGGTAAGCCTAAAAATTTGTGGAATAACAAAATACGAAACTGAAACCCAATTCTCAACACATGAAATAATTATCAAACTACAAATCAATAATTACAACTCTCAATACCCGGTGGAAATAAGTCACAAGCTTCTAAGATCAAACATTAAGTGTCTCTATACATCAGAGTCTAAATAAAATAAGGAAAAACAACATAGTAAGGATAGAGGGGGGACTCCAAGGTCTGCGTACGCTGGCAGATATACCTTGAAGTCTCAACGTGCGGTCCAACTCACTAGTATCTGGTCTGCTACGAAGAACCTGGATTTGCACAAAAAGATATGTAGAAGTGTAGTATGAGTATACCACACCGATACCCAATAAGTTCCAAGCCCAACCTCGGTAAAGTAGTGACGAGGTCAGCTCAGGGCCCTACTGGTTTAAAAGAAAAGTAACGCAGAAGATGTAATAATATTTTGAAATAACTGAGAATTTAAACAATAAGAAGTTATAGAAAATATCAGCATAGTAAATATATGTAAACAACTAGTGCACTCCCGAGTCGTAGTCCCAAATGTGGATATGCTCGACAGGGGGGATCTCCTGAGGTACCACCTCGTATTCCCAAAGTAAATATGCAAGGCGGGGGGATCTCCCGAGTAAATGCCTCGTAGTCCCAAAGTAAATATGCATTATAGGGGGATCTACTGAGGAACCGCCTCGTAGTCCCAAAGTAAATATACAGCAGGTAATCGAAGGAAACATGAATTTACAACAAGGATCTTACAGTTAAAGATTTAATTCAAATCAAGGAAAGCAGGTAATTCAACTAAGCATGTTGCACAAATGGAATGTAAGAGTTAAGGCATGTAGGCATGCGATACTAGGCTAAATATGATCACTACATATGCTAAGGCAACAAAATTAAGGAATTTAAAAGAAGACAACTCAGCAAGAACCGGAATTTCGACAATTAGACCGTTTATGCACTCGTCACCTCGCGTACACGACGCTCACATATCAAAAATGGTTACGACAATACCAAAACCTAAGGGGATTTCCCCCACACAAGGTTAGACAAGTCATTTACCTCAAATCTCACTCAATCAGTCAAATAGTATGCCTTTCCCTCGACTTTCCAACTCCGATCGACTCTAATCTAGCCAAAATAATTTTATACTATAAATATAACTACAAGAAACTAATTTAAATAATGAAACTACGACTTTAGCAAAGAATAGAAAATTCGGCCTATAAAGTCGACCCAGGCCCACATCTCGGAATCGGGTAAAAGTCACAAAATACGAATGTCCACTCGACCACGAGTTCACCCATACACAAATTACTAAAATCCGACACCATGCAAGTCAATTCCTCAAATCCAAATCTCCAAATACCTAGCCTCAAACTCCCAAATTTCACCTTAAATACACACTAACTAATTAGGCAAATCAATGGGGAAACACGATTATTGAATAAAAATAAACACAAGGGACTTACCTCAAGAAATCCCTCGAAAGTGCTCTCAAAAATCGCCCTACACCGAGTTCAAAATGTCCAAAATGAAGAATGAAATAAACCCTCGGAATCGCCTATTTTCTACCCAGTGAAATCGCTTCTGCGAGTCCACAGCCGCATTTGCAGCTCCGCACCTGCGGAATTTCCATCACAGGTGCGGTTCTAACTTAGTTCAGGAACGTCCGCTTCTGCGGACCCAAATGCGCATCTGCGCTTCCGCTTCTGCGGCCAAGGGGTACTTCTGCACACTCGCTCCTGCGGACCAAGTCCGCTTCTGCGACCAACAGGCCTCCCAGGCCTTTCCGTTGCGCTAATTCCTCCGCAGATGCGACTCTGCTCTTGCGGTCTTCACGTCGCATCTGCGACCATTGGCCATTTCCCCCATCCCTGCATCTACGACTCCAAGATCGTTTATAAGAGACCGCACCTGCGGCCAAATCCACCACAGGTGCGAGTAGACCAGAACCAGCCCAGCACCAGAAATCTTCTAAGTCCAAAAATGATCTGTTAACCATCTGAAACTCACCCGAGGCCCCCTGGACCTCAACCAAATATACTGACAAGTCCTAAAACATCATACAGACTTAGTCGAGCCTTTAAATCGCATCAAACAATTCTAAAAACACGAATTGTGCATCGATTCAAGAAGCCTAATGAACTTTGAATC
This sequence comes from Nicotiana otophora, assembly GCA_000715115.1. NCBI lineage: Eukaryota > Viridiplantae > Streptophyta > Magnoliopsida > Solanales > Solanaceae > Nicotiana > Nicotiana otophora. The sequence goes on along the minus strand of AWOL01S0034602.1, from coordinate 68,493 downwards.
TTCAAACTTCTACATCCGACGGCGAAACCTACCAATCAAGTTTGATTGACCTCAAATTTTGCACACAAGTCATAATTGACATTACGGGCCTGCTCTAACTTCCAGAATCGTAATCCGAACCCAATATCAACAAGTCCACTCCAGGTCAAACTTCCCAAAAATCATCCAATTTTTCGAACATTCGCCAATTGACCCTAAAATGACCTGCGGACCTCCAATTCGACATCCGAACACGCTCCTAAGACCAAAATCACCTTACGGAGCTATTGGAACCGTCACAACTTCATTCCGGAGTCTTCTTCACACATTTCGAACTATGGTCAAATCCTACGACTTAAACTCCTATTTTAAGGACTATGTGTCTCATTTCACTCCGAACCAAAGACAAAACCTCTCGGCAAGTCACAAAACCCCAAAATTAAATAGAGGGAGCAATAAATAGGGGTTCGGGGCTAATTCTCTTAAAATGACCGGCCATATCGTTACATCCTTCCCTATTAAAACATACGTTTATCCTCGAACGAGTATAGAGACATACCTGAATTAGTGTAAAGATGAGGATAACTATTGGTCATATCATGCTCGGTCTCCCAAGTTGCCTTCTCGACCAGATGACCCCTCTATTGCACCTTCACTGATGCGATGTTTTTCGACCTCAATGTTAAAACCCGCCTGTCCAAAATGGCTACTGGCTCCTCAACATAAGATAGATCCTTGTCCAACTAGACTGAGCTGAAGTCTAACACATGATACGGATCACCGTGATACTTTCGGAGCATGAAAACATGGAATACTGGATGAACTGCACAGAGACTAGGTGGCAGTGCAAGTCTGTAAGCCACCTCTCCAACCCTCTAAAGAATATCAAAAGGCCCAATATACCTAGGGCTCAACTTGACCTTCTTCCCGAACCTCATAACACCCTTCATGGGAGAAATCCGGAGCAAGACCCGCTCCCCAACCATGAATGCAACGTCGTGAACCTACCGATTTGCATAACTCTTCTGCATGTACTGGCTGTACGAAGTTGATCCTGAATCAATTTAACTTTCTCCAAGGCATCCTGAATCAAGTCTGTACCTAATAGCCTAGCCTCGCCAGGCTCGAACCAACCCACTAGGGACCGACACCGTCTATCATACAAAGCCTCATACAGTGCCATCTGAATGCTCGACTGATAACTATTGTTGTAGGCAAACTCCGCATGTGGCACAAACTGATCCCAAGAACCCCCAAAATCAATCACACACGTATGAAGCATATCCCCCAATATCTGAATAGTGAGTTCGGACTGTCTGCCCGTCTGAGGGTGAAATGTTGTACTCAACCCCATACGAGTACACAACTCATGTTGTTCGGCTCTCCAGAACCGTGATGTAAACCGCGTACCCCAGTCAGAGATGATACATACCAGTACGACATGAAGCCTGATAACCTCACGAATGTAAACCTAAGCCAGCTGCTCCGAAAAGTAAGTAGTAACCACAGGAATGAAATGAGATGACTTGGTCAATCTATCCACAATCACCCAAACTGCAACAAACTTCCTCTGAGACCGTGGAGCCCAACAACGAAATCCATAGTGATCCGCTCCCATTTCCACTCTGGAATCTCTAATTTCTGAAGAAATCCACCCGGTCGCTGATGCTCATACTTCACCTGCTGACAATTTAGGCACCAAGCGACATACTCCACTATGTCTTTCTTCATCCACCTCCAGTAATAGTGCTGCCTCAAGTCTTGCTACATCTTTGCGGCACCTGGGTGAATGAAGTACCGCGAACTGTGAGCCTCCTGGAGAATCAAATCACGAAAACCATTTACATTAGGAACACACAGCCTGCCCTGCATCCGTAATACACCGTTATCTCTAATAGTGACGTCCTTGGCATCACCGTGTTGAACTGTGTCCTTAAGGACTAGCAGATGGGGGTCATCATGCTGACGCTCCCTGATACGATAATAGAGAGAAGACTAAGAAACCACACACACCAACACTCTGCTTGGATCGGAAACATCCAATCTGACAAACTGGATGGCCAAGGCCTGAACATCCAAGTCTAAGGGCCTCTCTGCTACTGGTATATATGCTAAACTGCCAAACTCTCCGCCTTGCGACTCAAGGCCACAGCCACCACATTGGCCTTCCTGGGATGATAGAGAATGGTGATGTCATAATCCTTAAGCAACTTCAACCATCTCCACTGCCGCAAGTTAAGATCATTCTGTTTAAACAGATGGTGTAGACTCCGGTGATCGGTGAAAAACTCACAAGGAACACCATACAAATAGTGCCGCCAGATCTTCAAGGCATGAACAATAGTTGCTAACTCAAGGTCATGGACATGATAGTTCTTCTTTTGCACCTTCAACTATCTAGACGCGTAGCCAATCACCCTACTGTCCTGCATCAACACCGTGCGACCAATGCATGACGCATCATAATACACCATATAGGACCCCCATCCAGTAGGAAACACTAACACTGGGGTTGTAATCAAAGCAGTCTTGAGCTTTTGAAAGCTCTCCTCGCAATCCTCAGTCCACTTGAACGGAGCACCCTTCTGGGTCAATCTGGTCATAGCCGATGCAATAGATGAGAAACCCTCTACAAATCGACGGTAATACCCCGCCAAGCCAAGAAAACTCCGGATGTTCGTAGCTGAGGATGGTCTAGGCCAACTTTACATTGCTTCAATCTTCTTTTTATCTACCTTGATCCCCTCACTCGATACTACAGGACCCAAAAATATCACTAAGTCTAGCTAGAATTCACAATTCAAAATATTTGCATCTATCTTCTTCATTCTCTCGGTCTGAAGCACAGTCCTTAGGTGCTGCTCATGATCCTCCCGACTCCAGGAGTACACCAGAATGTTCATCAAGTGCATGAATGTTGTTGGGGCGTTGGTCGTCCCAAAAGACATCACAAGGAACTCGTAATGACCATACCGAGCCCTGAAAGAAGTCTTTGGGATATTCGACTCCCGAATCTTTAAATTATGATAGCCTGAACATAAAATCGATCTTAGAGAACACTATGGTACCCTGAAGCTAATCAAGTAAGTCATCAATACATGACAATGGATACATGTTCTTCCCTGTAACCTTGTTCAACTAGCAGGAACCATCCTTCTTCTTTACATACAAGACAGGAGCACCCCAAGGTGATACATTGGGCCGAATGAAGCCCTTATCGAGCAATTCTTGCAATTGTTCCTTTAGCTCTTTCAAATCTGTTGGGGCCATCCTATAAGGTGGAATAGAAATGGGATGAGTGCCCGATAACAAATCAATGCTAAAGTCAATATCTCTGTCGGGCGGCATGCCTGGAAGATCCACTGGGAATACATATGAATAGTCTCTCACTACCGAAACAGACTCGATGGTAGGAGTATCAGCTCTAACATCTCTCACATAGGCCATATGTGCATCACACCCCTTCTCAACCATTCGTTAAGCCTTAAGAAATGAGACAACTCTACTAGGAACATGAGCCATGGTACCTCTCCACTCTAGTCGTGGTAGACCTGGCATAGCCAACGTCACCGTCTTGGAATGACAATCAAGGATAGCATGATAGGGTGACAACCAGTCCATGCCCAAAATAACATCAAAATCAACCATACTAGCAATAATAAATCAGCTCTGGTCTCAAACCCACTAAGAACAATCAAACACGACTGATACACATGGTGAACAATAATAAAATCACCCACGGGTGTAGATACATAAACAGGTGAACTTAGAGAATCGCGGGATAAGCCCAAACATGAAGCAAAATAAGATGACACATACGAATAAGTGGAGCTTGGATCAAATAAGACTGATGCATCTCTATGAAAGACCGGAATAGTGTATGTGATAACAGAATTTGATGCAACTACCTCTGTCCTAGCAGGAAGGGCATAATATCTGGCTTGGCCTTCCCCTCTAGGGCAACCTCTACCTGTCTGACTTCTACCTCTAGTTGGCTGTGCAGGTGGGGTGGTTGCTGGTGCTGTAATCATAGCCTGAGGACCCGGTGGAGCACGCGGTGCCTGAGAAATCGGTGGAGGTACACCCCTACTGAATCTGGGGCAATCCCTCACCAAATGACAAGTGTTGCCACACTCAAAAATAAGCTCTCGGGGGAGGTGGTTGGTGTGACTGCCTCGGGCCTGAATGACTGGACTAACCACTAGAAATACCCCGTGCATGAGGCACACTAGATACTGGCGATGCATAATAAGGATCGTGGGGCCTAGTAGTGGCTGGAGCATAGCTGGCAGTTGGAAGTGCTGAATGACCAGGGCATCCCATATAACCCCTGCCATGACTAGCTACCGCTGGGGCACGAGTACCATTGTAAGTGCCAGACTCTCGAGACCTCTTGGACTCTCTCTCATCTCTATCCTGAGTTAGCATACCCTCCAACCTCCTGGCAATCCCTACTACCTGCTGGTACGTAATATCCATCTCCAACTCTCAAGCCATACTCAATCTGATACCGCTCAATAAACTGACGAACCTGCTCTCGAACAGTAGCGACCAAGGCTGGTGCATGCCTGGCCAAATCACTAAATCGGACCGCATACTCTGACATGGTCATAGCGCCCTGGCACAACTGCTCAAACTTTGTGCACCAAACATCTCTGAGACTCTAAGGAACATACTCCCTTAGGTACGGAGGATAAGTGGCACTCCTCAAGAAAACCCTGGGCATCCTCTGACGCCAAGCCACTAAAAGTAGGAGGGTGGTACTTCTTGTACCTCTCGAGCATAAGCTGCTCCACCTCAGACGTTGCTTCCTTAACCTCGGCCTAAACTAGAGCTACCAGCTGCATTGGTATGATCTCTGGAACCTGTCGACCTGAACCCGCTGCTCTGGGTACCAGCGGCGGGAGTCTGTGCTCCTCCTTCGGCCTGAGATATGGTAGGAGCAAAAGGTATGAATCCTGCCTGAGCTAAGGTGTTGAACAAGCTCAGAAACTGGGCTAGAGTCTCCTAGAGAGTTGGTATAGTAACACACATCTCAGGTGCCTGCCCTCCAACTTGAGCTACTAGTGGCTCCTCTTTAGCAGCCTGTACGAGTCCTCTGGCAGCACCACATGGGAATCCTCGGCCTCTACCCTGGCCCTGACCTCTCGCGGCCCTAGCAGGGGGCGCGAGTGTCTGGAACCATCCTTCTTATTTACAAATAAGAAGAAGACTAATAGGGCTGAAATACACTGTTCATCAAGTGCATGAATGTTGTTGGGGCGTTGGTCAGCCCAAAAGACATTACAAGGAACTTGTAATGACCATACCGAGTCCTGAAAGAAGTCTTTGGGATATTCGGCTCCCGAATCTTCAAATTATGATAGCCTGAACGTAAGTCAATTTTAGAGAACACTATGGCACCCTGAAGTTGATCAAATAAGTCATTAATACGTGGCAATGGATACAGGTTCTTCACCGTAACCTTGTTCAGTGAATATGCAGTAAATGGAGATCTCCCGAGTAAATGCCTTGTACTCCCAAAGTAAATATGCAGTACAGGGGGATCTCTGAATAAATTGCCTTGTAGTACCAAAGTAAATATGTAGTACAGGTGGATATCCCGAGGAACCGCCTCATAGTCCCAAAGTAAATATGCAGCAGGTAATCGAAGGAAACACAAATTTACAGCAAGGATCTTACAGTTAAAGATTTAATTCAAATCAAGGAAAGCAGGTAATTCAACTAATCATGTTGCACAAATAGAATGTAAGAGTTAAGGCACGTAGGCATGCGATACTAGGCTAAACATGATCACAACATATGCTAAGGCAACTCAGTTAAGGAATTTAAAATAAGACAACTCGGCAAGAACCGGAATTTCCACAATTAGCCCGTGTATGCACCCGTAACCTAGTGCACATAGTGCACACATATCACAAATGGTTACAACAATATCAAAACCTAAGGAGATTTCCCCCACACGGGGTTAGACAAGTCACTTACCTCAAATCTTGCTCAATCAGTCAAGTAGTATGCCTTTCCCTCGACTTTCCAACTCCGATCGACTCGAATCTAGCCAAACTAATTTTATACTATAAATATAACTACAAGAAACTAATTTAAATAATTAAACTACAACTTTAGCAAAGAATCGAAAATTCGGCCCAAAAGGTCGACCTGGGTCCACGTCTCGCATTTAGGTAAAAGTCACAAATACGAATGCCCACTCAACCACGAGTCCACCCATACCCAAATTACCAAAATCCGATACCAAATCTCCACTCAATTCCTCAAATTAAACTTTCCAAATCCCTAGCCTCAAACCCTCAAATTTCACCTTAAATACATGCTAACTAGGTGGAAAAATCAATGAGGAAACAAGATTGTTGAATAAAACTAAACACAAGGGACTTACCTCAATAAATCCCTCAAAAGTGCTCTAAAATATCTCTCTAGACCGAGTTCAAAATGTCCAAAATGAAGAATGAAATAAACCCTCATAATTGCCCCTTTTATGCGAGTCCACAGCCGCATTTGCGGCTCCGCACCTGCGGAATTTCAATTGCAGGTGCGGTTCTAACTTAGTCCAGGAGCGTTCGCTTATGCAGACCCAAATGTGCATCTGCGCTTCCGCTTCTGCGGCCAAGGAGCACTTCTGCGCACTCGCTCCTGCGGACAAAGTCCGCTTCTGCGATCAACAGGCCTCCCAGGCCTTTCCGCTTTTGCGCCCATTCCTCCACAGAAGCGACTCCACTCCTACGGTATTCACGTCACATCTGCGGCCATTGTCCATTTCCCACATCCCCACATCTGCGACTCCAAGCTCGCTTACGCGAGACCACATCTATGGCCAAATCCACCGCAGGTGCGAGTACACTAGAACCAGCCCACCACCAGAAATATTCTAAGTCCAAAAATGATCCGTTAACCATCCAAAACACACCTGAGGCCCCCACGACCTCAACCAAATATACCGACAAGTCCTATAACATCGTACCGACTTAGTTGAGCATTTAAATCACACCAAACAATGCTAAAAACACAAATGACGCATTGATTCAAGCCTAATGAACTTTGAAACTTCAAACTTCTACATCTAACGCCGAAACCTATCAACTCAAGTCCGATTGACCTCAAATTTTTCACACAAGTCATAATTCACATTACGGACCTGCTCCAACTTCTGAAATCGAAATTCGAACATGATATCAACAAGTCCACTCCCAGTCAAACTTTCCAAAAATCACCCAATGTTTCCAAATTTCGCCAATTGACGCTAAAATGACCTACAGACGTCCAATTCGACATCAGACCAAAATCACCCTACAAAGTTATTAGAACCGTTAGAACTTTATTTCAGAGTCGTCTTCACACATTTCGAAGTACGGTCAAATCCTACAACTTAAACTCTCCTTTTAAGGACCATGTGTACCATTACACTCCGAAACCAAAGACAAATCCTCCCGGCAAGTCACAAAACCCAAAAGTAAAATAGAGGGAGCAATAAATAGGGGTTCGGGGCTAATTCTCTCAAAATGACTGGTTGGGTCGTTACAATTCTTCCACGAAATGGATGAAAGAGTGCCAAAACGCCTTTGACAGAATCAAAGAGTGTCTTTCAAACCCACTAGTGTTGGTTCCCCCTGAACTAGGGAAACCATTGTTGCTCTATTTGTCAGTCTTGGACGACACCTTCGGCTGTGTGTTGGGGCAGCATGACGGAACTAGGAGAAAGGAGTCGGCCATCTACTACTTAAGTATTAAGTTTACACCATGCGAGGCCAAGTATACCCTGATAAAATGCACTTGTTGTGCTCTGATTTGGATTGCTCAGAAGCTAAGCGAAAGCTTTAGCTGACCATCTCGCCGAGAATCCAGTGGATGGAGATTAAGAACTGCTTACCACGTATTTCCCCGATAAAGATATACTATTTTTCGGTGGGGGATATTGTAGAATCATACCCTGGGTGGAGAATATATTTCGATAGAGCAACAAACTTCAAAGGAGTTGGGATTGGGGTAGTCCTGATTTCAGAATCTGGACAACACTATCCAGTATGGACAAAGATAAGATTCCCTTATACCACTAATATGACTTAATATGAGGCGTGCATCCTTAGAATCAAAATGGCAGTCGATATCGATATCAAAGAACTTTTGGTCATAGGAGATTTTGATTTGTTAATACACCAAGTCCAAGGAGAATAGTCCACCAAGAATGTCAAGATGTTGTCGTACCTACACTATGTGAAGGAGCTGTGCAAGAAGTTCACAAAGATTAAGTTTAGGCACATCCCTAGGATTCAGAATGACTTTGTCAACGCCGTTGCGGCCTTATCATCTATGATTCAGCATCCAGACAAGAATTACATCGACCCTATAGAGGTAGAGATGAGGGATCAACATGCTTATTGATTCCATGTGAATGAAGAACCAGATGTTAAACCATGTTATCACGCCATCAAGAAATTCCAACCAGGAATACCTAGAGAATTCTACTAATAGTCAAAAGCGAGCCCTCAAGAGATTAGCAAATCACGTTTTCCTCAAAGGGGAAGTCTTGTACAGGAGGACCCCATACTTAGGTTTGTTGAGATGTGTAGACGCAATTGAAGCAACCAGATTGTTGAAAGAAATATATGCAGGGATGTGCAGACCGCACATGAACGGGTTCACATTAGCCAAGAAGATTTTGATTGCTGGATACTTTTAGATGACTATGGAAAACGACAGTATAAGCTACATGCAGAAGTGTCACCAGTGCTAGATTCACGAAGATTTCATCCGGGTTCCACTAAATGAGTTAAATGTAATGGGTTTAACTTGGTCATTTATTTCTTGGGGCATGGACGTGATTGAACCCATGGAGCATGCAGCATCAAACAGACATTGTTTCATCTTGGTAGCTATCAACCATTTCACTAAGTGAGTCGAGGCATCTACTTACAAGGTCGTCACAAAGAAGGTAGTGGTAGATTTCGTCTAAAACAACATCATTTGTAGATTTGGAATACCGGAGTCCATCATCATTGACAATGCTGCTAACCTCAACAGCGACCTCATGAGAGAAATATGGGAGAAGTTCAGAATTTTCAACCACAATTCCACAGCCTACAGACCGTAGTCGAGGCAGCCAACAAGAATATCAAGAGGAATTTACGAAAGACAGTGAAAAATAACAGACAATGGCACGAGAATCTACCCTTTGCTTTATTAGGTTATCGGACTACCATGAGAATATCCACTAGGGCAACGCCATACATGTTGGTATATGACACTGAAGTGGTGATACCCGCAGAAATTGAGATACCGTCCTTAAGAGTCATTCAAGAAGCAAAATTGGACGATACAGTGTGGATACATGTGAAGCAGGAACAACTCATGCTCATTGATGAGAAAAGCATGGATGTTGTATGCCATGGACATCTATATCATAACAGAATGTCCAGTGCATTTAACATAAGGGTGAAGCCTCGCCAATTCACACCGGGGCAGTTGGTTCTAAAGAAAATCTTTTCCCATCAAGAAGAAGCCAAATGGAAGTTTTCACCAAACTGGCAATGTCCTTACGTGGTTCATCAAGCACGGTCTGGTAGAGCTCTAATCTTGGCAGAAATGGATGGAAGAGTCAGCACGAAGCCTATCAACTCAGACACAGTCAAGATATACTACACCTGAAGACACATAGAGTTAGGGTTTTTGAAATAACAGAACTTTGTTCAACCTGACTTCCTAGAGAAGGATACGTAGGAAACCCACATAGGGTTCGGTTTCTCTCCCCCCTTTCTCTTGTAATAGAAAAACCAAATATCACTTTTGTATGTTGATCAAGAACTACGCCGACATGATTTCCTCAGAAAGGAACACGTAGGAAATCCTCATCGTATTCAGTCATCTTTTGTAATTAAACTACATTCCGGCATGATTCCACTTTGATACGTAGGCTGTATAAGTCAGACTTGGCCATTTTCATTCTTAGTCTCATCATTTTGCATCTGTTGTAATCGAACTACACTTCAACCTGATTCCATTTTAGATACCTAGGCTGCCTGAGTCGGGCTCGATCATTTTCATCATATTTTATCATCATCCCACGAACTATGTTCAAACCTGATTCCGTTTTTGGATACGTAGGCAACCTAAAAGTGTTCGGTCATAACCTTAGGAAAATCTTTGTAATGCATTAGTTCAGATTACGATGCAGTCGCAAAAGTAAGTAGCCGCGTTATTAGAGACATCACGGAAGATCGACATTCACAGAATGAAGTTCTCAAAGGGATACGTTCGCATGTGGAGAACCTTTCGTAACATGTCATAATCCAGAACGACGATAGTTTCCTTAAAGGAAACAAGTATTTCCAAAATGTTTTCTATATATATATATATATGTGTGTGTGTGTGTGTGTGTGTGTGTGTGTGTGTGT
>AWOL01S0034602.1:19592-55843 GCA_000715115.1 Nicotiana otophora | reverse complement strand
CCCCCCCCCCCCAAGAAAGAAGTTTTCTTTGAGTGCACGGTCAACAGGGAATAAGGAAGCGCTAGAACCACACTGGGGGCAAATGACGAATCCACCACTTGCCTAAGATTATCTCTCCTCCTTTTTACTTGAAATTTTCTAGTACAACTAAAGCTAATTCTTGAATAATCTACAGGTGCCTCGGAATTAGACAACTGACACGGAAATTTATACATAGAAAATCGCCCGCTCACTTAATCGGATCACCCTATACAAATTATACGTCGGCTTCACCAATAGAATTCATGTATATAGCAAACCGCATGCTCAATCAATAGGAGCACCCTGTACAAATCGCACGTCGGCTTCACCAATAGAAGTCTTGTATATAGCAAACTGCCTGCTAAATCAATCGGAGCAGCCTTTACAAATCGCATGTCGGCTTCACCAATCGAAGTCTTGTATATAACAAATCGTCCGCTCAATCGGGGAACCTTGTACAAATCAAACATCGGCTTTGCTAGTTGGAGCCTTGAATATAGCAAATTGTAAACTTCGCCAACAAAAGTAATCAGCAGCACCACTCTGTCAATCACGGATGTCAGGACAGACAATCGCAAAACACGCTAACAATATCCTGCCAATCGATGGCTGTAACCTAGCTTCATAGTCAAGAGTATCTCTTGGGCATGCTTTCATTTCCTTTACTATTACTTTGAATGTTTTGACGTTTTGTTCGTGCAGCTTTAGGCATGATTACAATTTTTATCAATCACCCCTAAATGGAGGATACTTTACGTTCCAGTGCAAAGCTCTTCCAACAAGCAGAGACGCACTTTACAAATTGAGCTCTCCGGACAAGCAGAGACATTTCTCAGTGCAAAGCTCTCCCAACAAGCGGAGACACACTTTACCAATCAAGCTCTCCCAACAAGCGGAGTCAATTTTTAAATGCTCTGATAGTTGCGGAACGGTACACATCCCAGCTAACAAATCAAGTCAGGATCAAGTATCCCTTCATTCCAATCCCAAATAACGGCTCGTCAGCAGCTAGGCATCATCATTCCTGCATCATTTAAATGGAATCTTAATATATTCTGCATTAAAATATATTGGTATGTGTGTATTTCATTTATTTTGCAGGAACAAACACCCAGCGTGGAACGTTTTCTTAGCAGCAGACCAAACTACAATGCTATGGAGACAGCCAACCCAGTAGCGGGCCTAAGATCCCAGCTCAGGATGACCTGCTAGCTCAAAATTGTGAATCATTCAAATCAGGCCGCAAAATTGAAGCTACCATGAGTGACTTATCTTTCGTCTCGTCGTATCGTCGCAATACGATGCTGGGGCAATTCATGCGAGTGTCGCTTCCCCAAAATTCCCACACCGGAACTACATGAGACCTGATCCTCGTTAAGTCCGAGATATGTAAGCAATTCAAAGCCAGAATTTGGCTTGATGCCCCCAAATCTTTCTGGATTCTTCCTCAATTCAATCCCACAAATTCAGCATCTCCATTTCTTGTAATACCTACCTAAAAGGCGGGACAAAATGGGCTTTGGTTTAATTTATTTGCCTGAAAACTCTTTCATCGTCTCCAGTCAAAGAGGGGCAGCTGTTGACAGCCTATTTATACCCTCCCTTTTAAAATTAACTTATTTATACTTAATAATTTGCAATAAATGTTTTCAAAGTATTTTTCAATAATGAATACCTATTTCTACAAACTAATTCAGTATTAGTTTCAAAATTTGTTATTTGGTATTAGTATTATGTAATTACAAATTATATTTACTATTTTAGGATTATTAAAATAATTTCTATACGTAAGTTCTATAATAAATTCAAAAAATTATTTCTTAAAATAGTTGATTAGTTTACTATTTCAATAATTCAAAATTAATGTCCTAGTGGAGTATTTTCACAAATAATCAATTAATTACAATAATTAGTAGTATTTTACAATTGTAATTTTTATTTTATTTTATTGAAATTATTAATTTTATTTAACTTAATTTCAAAATGGATTAAAGACTAAAAGGCCACAATTGCAATTGCAATTAAAATACAATGTGGTTATTTGTTCAACTACTTTTAGCTAAAAACCAAGGCCCTATCCGAAATAACCCGGTCAAAACACCCATCTTCTTCTCCAGTTTGACAATCCACGCCACTTTCCCTAAGCCAATCACAACCTGCCACATCACCTTGTCTCAGTCACTCACAAAAGAAACACAAAATCATCTGGGCCCTCCATTCCATAAATCAACGGCCCATAATGTTTACCCTATTCTTTTTATTTTTAATACACCTACAGAACTAATCCTCACCATCCAAAATATAACAATCCAACGGCCACGAAATTTTCTCCAAAAGTCCCTTTAAACACCACAATACCATGATTGTTGACCTAAAAGATCAACGGCCTAGATCTTTCCTTTCTTCTTTAATCCAAAGACCAAACGGTCTAACCCTAGCAACCCTACTTCATTTGCATCTTCACAGCCACCTCCCCTTTCTCTTTTCTCTCTCATGTCTCTTATCTCTCCAGCCTCCATCAGTCACAAGACCTTGCACAAATCTGTGCAAGGTCAACAAAATTAAACCACAAACACTCGATTTGCCTCTCTACACCCGCGAATCTTGTTGTAATCTTTCCATTTTCATAACTAAATTCAAACGCCTTGATTCTGAAACCTTAGACTCAAAGATGAAAGCTCAAATCGTCTGAGATATGTTATGATCTTTTAAATAGAAGCCTGAAATCACCTTTTGTCTCCTAAACCCCGTGAATCCTGCTACAAATTACTTTTCAATCATAAAATTCAAAACCCTTCAAGTCTGAAAACCCTAGCTTGAAGGTGTAACTTCAAATCGCTTGATTCCTCTCGTGCCTCGTGAAATCGGAGCATGCATGAAGTCTTCTTTAGAAACTCATCATGGAATCCTATACCCAGATGTCAAACGCAATGACCTCTGGATTTTAGGGTTTGTCCATTGGTTCTAAACTTCAACAACCAATTACCTTTCACTCAGGTAAACTCAAAACTGAATTTCCTCTCTGTCTTCAGATTTTCATTCGATTTGCTATCATCATTACCATGAGTCACTCTCCACTATCTTATTCGAGTTCTTTGAACCCTAGAGCCTTAATGGCACTATAAATAGAAGCCTTTGATGTTCTCATCTACAACAATTTAACAAGAGAAGATTACGAATCGGTCACGACCCCAAAACCAACATTCGTGATGGCGCCTATCGTGGAACTAGGCAAGCCAACTACTCAACCAGAACACCAAGTAAAAACTTTGAAAAACAAAACAGAAGCCGTTAATATTTAGGAAACCATTTAAAAACCGAAATAAACCACAACGCAATACAAATCTCTCCCAATAATCGGGGTGTTACCGAGTACATGAGCATCTATAAAAGGATACAGTCTACTACAATGTTTGAGGAATAAGAACTGAAATATAGATAAAGAAAATGAAGGAGAGTCAAGTCCTGCGAATGCCATGCAACTACCTCAATAATCTCTGAGATCTCGACTCCTCACCCAGCAGCCGCCCTAACCAGAAGTACCTGGATCTGCACACGAGGTGCGGGGTATAGCGTGAGTACAACTAACTCAATAAGTAACAAACCCAAACTGTGGGCAGAAAGTAGTGACGAACTCAACCAGCACAGTACAATACAGAAAATAACAGTACAGAAATGTAGACATGCTATCAAGTCGATAGATATCTTAAAACCGCAAAATGGATCAAATCTGAATGATATGACAAAATATAACTCCTCTACTTCTACCATGCCAATGCACATGTTGTATGTGATGCACCATGCTAACAGCCTCATGTGCTCACACTCTCAATGATCAATCACTCGGTACTGTATATGGCCCAAACAGCTCAGGAAAGATCCATCCCGGAATATATACATCACTGACCATCAGTCACCCAATATCGAGTAGGGAAAATACAGCCCATGGAGAAGATCCATCTCCAGGTATAAAATGCTTCGGACAAGTTCCATGTCCAAGGAAGATTCATCCCTTAATAAAATCAACCGCGCTCGCTGGGGGTGTATGCAGACTCCGGAGGGGCTTCTTCAGCCCAAGCGCTATCATGAATCAGTATAACCGCTGCGGTGTGTAGCCCAATCCCATAATTGTCACTCATAATCAGGCTCTCGGCCTCACTCAGTTATCAACCTCTCCAGTCTCACTCACGGGCTCACAATGTCATGAAAACTAGCCCGAAACAAAGATATGATATATCACTAAATATCAACTGAGACTGAGATATGATATGAAATAAATGAATATGACTGAGTACGTAATATCAATGAAATCAGTAAGGTGACAACAAGAAACGACCACTATGGGTCTCAACAGTACCGGCACAACGCCTAAACATGATATCTAGTATGATTGACAGCTCAATTACTTTATCACATGATGAAAACACGGATATCATCAATATATAATTACTATACGGTGCCATGGAATCAATCAGGTCACAATTCTCACAGTGCACGCCCGCACGCCCGTCACTTGGCATGTGCGTCACCTCCATACCAATCATATAACACACAATTCAGGGTTTCAAACCCTCAAAATCAAGTTTGAAAGTATTACATACCTCAATTCGGGCTAAACTCTACTCCAACATGCCCTTGCCCCTCAAATCATTCTCCAAACGTCTCGAATCTAGCCACGAGCAGTACAACACAATCAATATAGGCTAAAGGAGTCAATTCCACAAGAAAAATACAAAATTATAGCCAAAATCCAAAATCGGCCCAAACCCGGCCCCTGGGCCCACATCTCGAAATCCAACAAAGTCATAAAATACGAAAGCCCATTCACTCACGAGTCTAACCATACAAAATTTACCAAAATCCGACACCAAATGGTCATTCAAATCCCCAAAGTTCATTCTCTAAATCCCTAGTCTCAAAACCCCACATTACACCTCAAAAACACACCATCTTGGTAGAAAATCAATGGGGAAACATAATTATTGAAGAAAAATGGAGACAAGGATCTTACCTCAAGAATTCCACTTGAAACTCCCTCTCACAATCTTCAACATCCAAGCTCAAAATGATGAAATGAAGCCAAAAACGCGAAGTCTCGTATTTATAGACTCTGCCCAGCCCTTCCGCATCTGCGGAAACTTGGCCACTTCTGTCGTATCACAGGTGCGCCCATAGCCCGCTTCTGCACCAAACTCCGCACCTACGCCCCATTTTTCTGCACCAGTGCACTCGCTTCTGCGAGACAAATCTCTGCTTCTATGAAGTCAAGCTTCAAGGCCAAATCCGCTTCAAGGCCCTTCTTCCGCATCTACGGTCGCGCAGATGCGAGAACACCATCGCACCTGCGACCTTCTGCTGCTTCACTTCATTGGCCACTTTTGCGGCTTACCTCCTACTTCTGTGGGCACGTACATCACTCCGCAGGTGCGATTACACCAGCAGTGGAAAACCTTCAAAAAGCCTAATACCTCAAAAGTTGATCCGTTAGACACCCGAAATCAACCCGGGACCTCAACCAAACATACCAACAAGTCTTATATCCGAATAAATACTTAGTCGAATTCTCAAACCACCTCAAACAACATTAAAAACACGAATAACACACGGATGCAAGCCTAATGAACTTCAAAAATTCTAAATTCTACAAATGATGCCGAAACCTATCAAATCACATCCGATTGGCCTCACATTTTGAACACAAGTCACAAATGACCCCACAAACTTACTGCAACTTTCGGAATCAGAATCCGACCCCGATATCAAAAATTCCACTACATGTCAAACTTTCTAAAATTCCAACTTTCACCATGTCAAGACTAATTTTACTCCCGACCTCCAAATCACAATCCGGACACGCTCCAAGTACAGAATCCCCCAACGTAGCTAACGGAACCATCAACATTCCAATCTGAGGTCGTTTACACATAAGTCGATATTCAGTCGACTTTTCCAACTTAAGCTTTCAATTAAGAGACTAAGTATCTCAATTCACTCTGAATTCTCTTCGGACTCCAACCAACTAACTCGACAAGTCATAAAGCAATAGTGAAGTACAAAAATAAATAGAAAATAGGGAATAGGGCTACAACTTTCAAAATGACAGGTCGGGTTGTTACAGAATCAATCACTTAACACTGAAGAGATATACACATAAAAAGAATACTGAGAAGTTTAGCCTTAGGTTTCTCACTATTTTCCTTTTCCTTTTTGTTGAGTACGTTTGATGGTCTAAACTTGAGTGTTCTGGGAGCTTAAGCGACTGAAAAGAGTTCTCATTTGGTCTGCTGATCTCAAAAAGGTCAGCACCTCTCTCATTTTTTCTCTTTTGAATGATACAAGTATGCCAAGTTAGGTTCTATATATTGCAATTGTTCTATGGTGTTTAATATGTTAATACTTGTGCTCTGTTAGTTTAACGACTATTTCTAATTAGTTGTCCTGCTATGAGTCTTTAAATGATGGTTGATTAAGCTATAATTGATTCTTGCTAATCTTATTTCCTGAGCTCCAACAGTTTACATGTTTAAGTTGTTATATATTCATGTTCACTTGAACCTTATAAGATTTGTTGGCTTGCATTAAACCTTATCCTCGCTTGTTGCATTTTTTTCCTTGCCTGTTGCATCTTTGTAGCTTGTGGGTTTTTGAAGTTGAACCTATATTCTAATGACTATAATTGAATGAACCTTATGGTGTTTCAGTTTATATTCTCTATCCCTTTAAAACTTGGACAAAAATTCTAAGTGTTCATATGCACCTCTTTTGTTTAAGACTGTTAGACTGTTGCTGCTATGTTCTTTCATTTTGTTCAGTTTGCTTGTTACTTCTGTTGACATGATCTTATTTGAACTAAACCTCTCTTTTCTTCTCTATTTAATCCTGTTGTACACACTTGTTAAGTATAATTCATCTTTCCTCATAATGTGGTTAGGATTTTGTCCTTTCATCTCTGTTATAAAGACTGGTAATTGGATAAACTGAACTTACCTGTGTTCTTGATTAGTCAACACTCTCAACATCATGCTTATTTGATATCTCGTATCTCTTATCTTTAGGGTCATCATGTATCTTTATCTTTTAAATAACCTAGTTACTCTGCCCTAGTTAAGTAATAACTTGTAAAAAGGAAGCATGATCGTCCTTGTATCCATGTGATAACTTAGAATTAAGTTTGAGTTAACAATTATCCTGATGCAATGCCTATCCCTTGTCTGTAACTTTTCCTGATCCAACTCTCAAAAGATGTAAGGATTCCTCTGTCTGTATAAGGTCAATACTGACCTGAGATATTCAAGTAGTTGACTAACTACTGCATGGTCTTACTTAATTTTTGGTTATACATTCTGTCCAGAATTATCCTAGTCTATGTTCTCTTGATAATTTTAAAACCAAGTCTAATCCCTAAATTCTCATAAAGGTCTTTCCTGATGCTATGTGAGCTTGATGATTTGCTTGAAGTTAATGCTGTTAGGAGTATGGTGCTTAAGAATTCCATGTTGTAGTCTGTAAGTTAGTGACCTACTGAGAAAGTTGATCATGTCATAAATACCTGTGAAATCTCTATACATGATAAATTATTGTTGTATAGTTTTACCTATTCTTAGTGAATTGCCTTACTATAGACTTAGCCTTTTGTAACATGTTTATGATGTTTCTGATGTTCACATGTATGCGCTTCAGAAATAGATCTTTAGAATTCATGTGAATAAATGTTTGTTTGGTAATTCAGAATAGATTGTATGTTCTTATGTTAGGAAGGAAAATATATTTTATCGTAGGTAATACCTTAGCATTTAATTTGCATTGGGAGGGCCTCATTTGCATTCAAAACTGTAAAGAAAGCATGTTGTTAGTGTTTAGGGGTATTTGGGAGTGGGGTTCAACTCTAAGTTGGGCTTCCCTCCCGGCACGAGCATTTCCCTGGGCCTTGAGTCCCTTGGGAACTTTGAAGTGTCGGGGGATCCAAAGGGGGCATCGACTTTAAGTGGGGCTTCATCCGCATCCCTTATTTCATTAATGCATTTAGTTCTTTAGGGGTTTAATGTTCAATGGCAACGAAACGTTTCCAATGTGGATTATTTGCTAAGTAAAGCCACCACATTAATATAATTTCCCACAGTGTTGATTATTTTCTTGCTTCAATTGTTTGTCTATATATCTGTCATGTGTATTTGAATATGCTGAGAATGTGAGAATATTTCTAATGACCTTCTTTTATTTCTTTTGGGCGTGTACACATTTGGGCCTTCTAAATTCCTAAGGAACTCAGGCCCAAACCAGCCTTGCTATATCTTTGAAGAGTCTAGTCTTGTCATAGCCGCACCTCTCAAATTGCTGGGCCTACCTTATTGAGGCTCAATCTTCAGAGTCCAGTCTTCTCCCTTACTCCTTTCACTACTGCCCTTTCTTTCCATAGCTTAGTTTACTGTCTTGATTATTTTTCTCTTATTGCCTACGATGTCTTATCACATTTTCATTATCATGTATTAACACTCATATATTAGATTATGTGTTTTTCTTTTATGCTCTAGCATTATAGAAAATTTAGCCTTAATTAATATAGGACTTAAAGGGAAATAGCTAGTAATTGATCTTCGCCTCTTATTAATTCCAATATGTTCATCTTATACACTCACTCTTCTTGAAGGTTTTGAAGCTCAGGTCATTAATCAGAACGGCAGCCTCTTTTCAAACAAAATTCGGAAAGAATCACTGATTCTCACTAACAAGGAGCGAAATCAGATTTTTTATAAACAAAGGCAGTAACGGACAATCTCAAATGAATTTCCAAAGACTCACTTCTTCAGATTTGTTTGAAAACCAAGGTATATTTAAAAATTATCTTTTTTACAAACAAGATTACTCTAGCATCTATTCTTCAAAGATAATCACTTTTCTTAACTTAATAACTTAAATTTTAAAATAACAATCACTTTCAAAACTATCATAGCCTCCAATAACTCTTTTATAATCCCATGCCCTTCTTAAATCTTACACATACATTTCCTTTAGTATATAGCGAGCCATGCCTTCGTGATAATCAATGCATAGTGTAAATAATTGAGTCCTTAAAATTAGTCTAAGTCCTATGGAGCTACCTCAGGTAAATTTTAAGGGGTGCCTAACACCTTCCCCTTAGAAGAACAAAAACCCTTACCCATAATCTCACCGGTTTGTAGACTTGTAATGACCATAACTTAGTAATTAAATAAGTACCCTAGTATACCTTTAAATATTAGGTGGCGACTCTCTTTCATCAACAACAAAGAAACCACAAGTTGAATCATGTTTTGACTAGTGCAACAATGTACACGTTACTCCACAAAGCACAAATAATGCAAATTAGAACAAATCCTAATTAAAATTTTCCCCACACAAAGTTAGACAAGATACTTACCTCAAATAATCTAAGTCAATACTTTAAGAAGCCCTTCCCACGTGAATCAACATCCAGAGGACTCGAATCTAGCCAAAACAACTTAATAATATCAATAAAGGCCATAGAAAACAAGCCCAAATAATAAAGCTAATATCTTGGTTCAATTACACAAAGTCAACCCAAAAAGGTCAACCCCGGGCTCGCACCCCGGAACCCATCAAAACTCACAAATTTCGAATACCCATTCTAATACGAATTCAAATATATGTGTTTCATCCAAATTCGACCTCAAATCGACCCTCAGACCATCAATTTTTACTTTAGAAATTGTTTTACTAAAATCTCCTATTTCTTCAATTAGATTCACCAATCAAACGATAAAATCAAAGTTGGAATCATGAAGAATAAATAAATTCGGGAAAATATACTTACTCCAATCTAAATCATGAAAATCCTCTGCAAAACCGCCAGAATCCGAGCTCTATATCTTAAAATGTGATAAAACAACCAAAAAAATTAAAATAGAGTACTTAAGTGATCTGCCCAGGCATACATATCGCTATCACAGAACCTACATTGCGATCGCAAAGAAATCCCACGCCTAGCTGCTAACCCTTTCTACGCGAAGGCGAGGCGACCCTCGCGAACGTGATGCTCAAACCTTCTGGTCCTATGTGAACGTGGCCGCATGCACACGAAGGACAAACACATGCCATCCCCCCAGCCGGCATTCCTCTACGCGAACGCGGCCACTCATACACGAAGGTGAAGGCCACTGCCTCTCAAGCTCTGCGAACGTGACCTCTCCAATGATTAAGAGAAGAACAAAGTTCGCCTGACTATCCATGAACGCGACTGCCTTGTCGCGTTCGCGATGAAAGAAACCAAACATCTGCAAATCAACAATCCATAATAAGGGAAAAAAATCTAAAACCCATCAGAAACATACCTGAGGCCTCCGGGACCCCGTCTAATGATACCAGCCAATCTCAAAACATAACACGAGCCTAATTGAGGCCTCAAATCACGTAAAACAACATCAAAACCATGAATCTCACTTCAATCTAACCAATACCATATGAAGCTATTGGAACCATCAAAATATCATTACGGGGTCATCTACACAAATGTCAAACTCCGGTCAACTCTTACAACTAAAACCTCCTGCCAATTGACTAAGTGTCATAATTCAATAAAAAAAAACTCCCCCGAAATCAAACCAACCACCTCGCAAAGTCACATAAATACAAATACACATATAGGGAGATTCAAAAGTGGAAACGGGGCTCAAAAACACAAAAGACCGGTCGAATTGTTACATTCTCCCCCTCTTAAACAAATGTTCATCCTTCAACGAGTATAGAGACATACCTGAAGTGCAAATAAGGTGAGGATATCGGCTCTGCCTATCATGATCGGTATCCCAAGTCACCTCCTCAACTGATTGACCTCTTCACTGAACCTTCACCGATGCAATGTTCTTTGACCTCAACTTTCAGACATGCCTGTCCAATATAGCCATCGGATCCTCAACAGAGGTCAAATCCTTGTCCAATTGCACTGAGATGAAATCTAACACATATGATGTATCATCATAGTACTTCCAGAGCATGAAAACATGGAACACCAAGTGAACTCCTGACAAGATGGGTGGAAGAACAATGAGTAGAACCCTCTCACCCACCATGAATACCACATCACTAGCCCTCATATCGGCATAACTTATTTGCCTGTATTGCATTGTATAAAGTTGATCCTGAATCAACTTCACCTTCTCGAAAGCATCACGAACCAAATCAGTGCCCAATAACCAAGCCTCTACAGGCTCAAACCAACCAATCGGAGAATGACATCGCCTCCCATATAAGGCCTCCAACCAATCGGAGAACGAAATTGCCTCCCACATAAGGCCTCATATAGAGCCATTTGGATGCTCTATTGATAGTTGTTGTTGTAGGCGAAATCTGATAGCGATAGAAACTAATCCCACTGACCCCCCATAATCAATGACACGGGCTTGTAACATGTCCTCCAAGATTTAAATAGTGCACTCTGACTTTCTGTCCGCCTGTGGATGAAATATCGTACTTAGCTTGACCTGTGTGCCCAACTCACACTGCAGGACTCTCCAAAAATATGATGTGAACTGCGTGCTCTAATCAGAGATAATAGACACAGGCACACTATAAAGGCGAACAATCTCACGAAGATAAATCTGAGCCAGCTGCTCTGAATAGCATGTGGTCATGACTGGAATGAAGTGTCCAGACTTGTTCAGTCTGTCCACAACTACCCACACTACATCAAATATCCTCAAGGTATGTGGAAGTTCAACTACAAAATCCATAGTGATACGCTCCCACTTCCGCTCCAAAATGTCAAGCCTCTAAAGCAAACCACCCGGTCTCTGATGCTCTTAGTTAACCTGATGACCCTTCAAACATCGATCCTCATACCCCACAATATCTTTTTTTATTCTTCTCGACCAGTAGTGCTGCTTCAAATCATGGTACATCCTCCCGACCCATCCACATTGGGCACTTAAATCCAACCCTAAAGCCTCAATAGCCCATCATCACCAATAGTCACCTCCTTAGCATCACTGTGCTACACTGTGTCCTTAAGGACAAGCAAATGGGGATCATCATACTGATGTGCCTTGATGTGCTCAAACAAAGACGATCGTGACACAACACAAGCAAGAATCCTACTAGGCTCCAAAATATCCAACCTCCACAACCTATTGGCCAAAGCCTGAACATCCAAATCTAATGGTCTCTCCCCAGTTAGGATAAAAGAAAGATTACCCATGCTCTCATCCTTCCTACTCAAAGCGTCGCCACTACATTGGCCTCCCCGGTATGATAAAGAATGGTGATATCATATTCCTTTAGCATCTCTAACCACTACCATTTCCTCAAGTTCAGATCCTTTTATTTGAGTAAGTGCTTAAGACTCATGTGATCCATGAACACCTCACAAGACACGGTGTAAAGATAGTACCTCCAAATCTTGAGCGTGTGAACAATGGCTACTAACTCCATATCGCAATCTGGGTAGTTCTTACCATGGGTCTTCAATTGACGTGAGGCATAAGCTGTCATATTACCCTCCTGCATCAACACACATCTTATGCCAATCCGTGAAGCATCACAATAGACTGTATATGAAGTGGAAGACAAAACTAGAACTGGAGTTGTAGTCAAGGAAATCCTGAGCTTCTGAAAGCTATCCTCGCACCCATCATACCACCTGAATAGGGCACCATTCTAAGACAATCTAGTCGAAGGAGATGCAATTGATGAGAAACACGAAATCACAATAATACCTAGCAAAACCTAGAAAACTCCGGATCTCACTAGCGGTAGAAGGTCTGGGCCAATTATGAATTGACTCAATCTTCTTCGTATTCACCTTAATCCCCTCACTGGATACTACATAACCCAATAATGCCACTAAGTCTTGCCAAAACTCATACTTGGAGAATTTATCATATAGCTTCTTCTCCCTTAAAGTCTGGAGCACGATCCTCAAGGGTTACTCATGCTCATCTTGGCTGCGAGAGTACACCATTATATCATCAATAAACATTATGATGAAGTAATCCAGATACGATTGAAGCACATTGTTCACCAGATGTATAAAAGTTGATGGGGCATTAATCAGCCCAAAATACATCACCAAGAACTCATAGTGGCCATAGCAGGTCCTAAAAGTTATCTTCGGAATATCTGAAGCCTGAATATTCAACTGATGGTACCCCGATCTCAAGTCAATCTTCGAGAATATCCTAGCACCCTGAAGCTGGTCAAATAAATCATCAATACGTGGTAGTGGGTACTTGTTCTTGATAATAACCTTGTTTAGTTGTGTGTAGTCAATACACATCCTTATAAAACTGTCTTTCTTCTTCACAAATAGAACTGGAGCACCCCAATGTGAAACACTCGGTCTCATGAAACCCTTATCAAGCAACTCCTAAAGTTGTTCCATAAATTCTCTCAACTCCATTGGTGCCATGTGATATGGTGGAATAGAGATGACTTGAGTGCCCATCACCAAGTCAATACCAAAATCAACATCCCTATCGGGTGGCATGCCTGGAAGGTCTACTGTAAATACATATGGAAACTCTTTCACTACCGGAACTGACTCAATGGCAAGACTGTCACCACTAACATCCCTCGCAAATGCCAAATATGCCAAGAACCCCTTCTCAACGATCTGTTGTGCCTATAGAAATGACCCCACCCTACTAGGAACATAATCCAGGGAGCCTCTCCACTCCAATCTCGGCAACCCCGGAATAGCCAACGTCATTGTCTTAGCATGATAATCAAGAATAGCGTGATATGGTAACAACCAATCCACACCTAAAATCACATCAAAATCTGCCATATTGACTAATAAAAGGTCAACCCTACTCTTATAGCCCCCCAATAGTGACCAAACAAGCGTGATAGACATAGTCCACCACAATAGAATCCTCTACCGGTATAGACACATAAACATGAGTACCCAAAAAATTACAGGACATATCAAAATATGAAGCAAAAGAGGATGATACATATGAATTAGTGGAACCGGGGTCAAATAAAACTTATGCATATCTATGACAGACCAGAACAATACCTGTAATGACAGCATCTGATGCAACTGCCTCAGTCCTACCAGGAACATCATAACAACGGGCCTGGCCTCCCCTACTAGGACATCCTATACCCAGCTTGTCCTCCATCCCTAGCTAGTTGTGTAGGAAGAGTAGCAATTGGAGTAGAAATCATAGCTTGAGTACCCTACGGAGGTCCACCCAGCTGAAGTTTGGGACAATCCCTCACCATGTTCTAGTATCATCCTACTCGAAATAACCTCTCAGTGGGCATGACTGATACTGAGTTTGACCCAGACCACTATAATAACTGTTGTAGGAACCCCGTGAAGAAGGTGCACTGAAATATTGTTGTCCAGTATGAGTACCCTGAGGTCCCTGACTAGCTGGATCAGTTTCTACCGCTTGCATACTTTGCCTAAAATAACAACTATCAATCGAGAATTCAGAGAGCTCCGTATAAGGCTTTGTATGGGAGACAATGTCGGTCTCCAATTGGTTGGTTTGAGTCGGGTGAGACTAGGATATTGGGTACTAACTTGGTTCAGAATGCTTTGGACAAGGTTAAGTTGATTCAGGATCGACTTCGCACGGCACAGTCTAGACAGAAGAGTTATACTGATTGGAAGGTTTGTGATGTTGCTTACATGGTGGGAGAGAAGGTGTTGCTCATATTTTCACCCATAAAGAGTGTTATGATGTTCGGTAAGAAGGGCAAATTGAGCCCTCGGTATATCGGCCCTTTTGAGGTGCTTGAGAGGACTGGAGAGGTGGCTTACAAGCTCGCATTGCCACCTAGTTTATCGAGTGTTCATCCAGTGTTTCATGTCTCCATGCTCTAGAAGTATTTCGGCAATCTTTCTCATGTTTTGGACTTCAGCACGGTTCAGTTAGATGGGGATATGACTTATGATGTAGAGCCGGTGACCATTTTGGATCGGCAGGTTTGGAAGTTGGCGGTAAAGAATATAGCTTCAGTGAAGGTTCAGAGAAGAGGGAAGCTAGTTGAGGAGGCTACTTGGGAGAGCGAGCGGGAGATACAGAGCAGATTTTCACGCCTAGTTGAGACTCTGGGTATGATTCTAGACCCGTTCGAGGATGAACATTAGTTAGGAAGGGGAGATTATAACGACATGGTCGGTCATTTTGAGTATTATAACCCCGTTCACCCATTTATTGCTTAATCTGTGTTCCTTGTTATTATGTGACTTTCTAGGGTGTTTGGTTGGGATCTGTGGATGTTTTGGAATGAATTAGGACACTTAGTCCCAAAGTTAGAAGCCTAAGTTGAAAAAGTTGACCAGATGTTGACTTATGTGTAAACGACTCTGGAACGCAGTTTGGATGGTTTTTATAGCTTTGTATAGAGATTTTGGACTTAGGAGTGTGTCCGGATATTGATTTGGAGGTCTGTAGATGAATTTGGCTTAAATTAGTGATAGTTGAGAAAGTTGAAGTTTGGAGAATTGAGAAATTTGACCGAGAGTGGACTTTGTGGTTACCAGGCTCGGATTTTTGTTTCAGAAATTAAAATAGGTTCGTTGTGTCATTTATGACTTGTGTGCAAAATTTGAGGTCGATCGAAGTTGATTTGATAGGTTTCAACATCGATTGTAAAAGTTGGAAATTCATTAGTTTTAATAGGCTTGAATTGGGTGTGATTCGTGTTTTTTATGTTGTTTGATATGATTTGAGGCTTCGAGTAAGTTCGTATCGCATTTTGGGAGGTGTTGTTATGTTTGGACTGGGTCCCGCGGGCCTCGGGGATGACTCGGATGGAAATCGGATTGGAATTGGACTTGAGAGAGATTCTGATGTTGCTGATATCTGGTGCCATCGCACCTGTGGAGGATTGGTCACAGGTGCGTGACCGCAGAAGCGAGCCAGGGATCGCAGGTGCGGTCTTGATAGAGCTGTGCAGTGGTCGCAACTGCGTGGAGGCTTTCTACATCTGCGAGCCTGCATATGCGATGAGGCTCCGCATATGCGGAGTTGGGCAGGCGTGGCTAGCTTCGCAGAAGCGGATGGGATCACGCAGGCACGAAAGCGCAGAAGCGAGGAGCGGACCGCGAAAGCAGTCTCGCAGGTGCGTGTCTTGGGCCGCAGGTGCGGCTGGTCGGGGACCTAACTGAGTTTCGCAGGTGTGGAGTTTGCACCGCTGATGCAGATGTTTGGCCCGCAGGAGCGAAAAAGCCTGGGCAGAATATAAATTTGAAGGGTTTCGAGATTTCTTCATTTTTGGACTTTGCAAGTTCGGTTAGAAGGGATGTTTAAGAGGGGTTTTCTGAGATTTCAATAGGTATGCCACTTTTGATCATTTTTATCTATTAATATTGAATACCCATTGAATTTCCCACCAAGATTATGTATTTTTAAGGTGGAATTTGGGAAATTTTGGAATAGGGGTTGGAGAGTAAGATTTGGGGATTTGAGTGGCGATTTGATATTGGAATTTGGTAATTTTTATATGGTTGGACTCGTTACTGAATGGGTGTTCGGATTTTGTTAGTTTTGTCGGATTCCGAGACGTAGGACCGGGGTTGACTTTTTAGGTTGAATTTTGACTTTAGTCAAAGATCTTAGCTTTATTATTTGGAATCAATTCCTATAGTTTTTGTTGATAGTGCTACGTTATATTTTGCTAGATTCGAGTCTTCCGAAGGTCCATATGCGTGGGAAAGGCTTGCTAGCAGAGTGATTTGATTTGCTTGAGGTAAGTATCTTACTTAAACTCGGTTAAGGAACAAGTTACCAGAATTATTGTGATAGCTACGTGCTATTGGGCATGCATATGTGTGGGGATGAACCCATGTTTTATTCATGTTCGGGTTGTGCTCAGGCTCTTATAAGCCTAGAATTTGACTGTTAAACATTAAGCTATGATGTTTCGCACATTTGTGTCATTGTTGTGGACTATTTGAGCCATGTTTGAGGCTACATAGGGGTTTAACACCTGAATGAACTGATAAATGTCATTCTTTGATGAAATTGCCGGTTTTGAGCTATGATGGTACACTTGCACATGCCTACACTTTAGCATGTCGTTTATACCATTCCAGAAGCATGACATTTGATATTCACTCGTTTCATACATGTATACTTGTTTAATTGCTCTTGTATGATATATTTGGACTGGAGGCATGTGACCATGTCGGGCGGATTGTATTGTTGTGCCTATGACCATATCGGGCGGATTGTGTTATTGGCACGTGAGTTATCCATACAGCACGTGAGTTGTCCGTACGGATCCATATATTGGTGTTATTGGCACGTGAGTTGTCCGTGCGGGTTCTATTATTAGCACGTGAGTTGTTCGTGCAGCAGTTGTTCATGCAGCGTGTGGATATGGATCCACCCCCTAGGGTCACCCTCTCATGTTTTTCTCTTGATGATGTACATACAAATGTTGAGAATACCGATCAGTGATTTGGAACAGATATGGAAAAGTGAGGGAATCTGGCCAGGATTTTGTTGGATTTTGCAGTTCATCCTTTACTTGCAATATCTGATTTAACTGCATATCACCTCTATATGCCAAGATATTATCTGAGCAGAGTAATCATATACACACGGATGTTTTCTTACTAAAATTGATAATTTGATTTCAATATTGTTCTGTACCGGAATTAAAACTGAAACTACATAGGTAATAGCTAGTGTTATTAATAACTTGTTCTCCTTTTACCTTGCCGTGTTTATTTACGATATTTATTGAGTACATTGGATCGGTTATACTCATACTACACTATGTATTTCGTGTGTAGATCCAGGTACTTCTGGGCACGACGGTAGTTAGCCTTGGAACTTTATCTATTCGAAGACAAATGAGGTAGTTGCCTTGGCGTCCGCAGACCTTGACTCTCCTTCTTTTCAATTTATTAGTACTGTTCTATCTTTCTAGACAATGTCTTATCAGTCAGACTACGTTGTCATTTAGATGCTCATGTACTCAGTGACAACCGAAATTTGAGGATTTTGTATTGAGTTGCGATATTTTCTTATCAGTTATTATGAGATTTTCACTATTAAGCTTATTTTGTTATATTTAAAATTTAAAGATGTGTGGTTATTTGTGATTGTCAGCTTGCCAAGTATTGCGATAGGCGCCATCATGACATGTGAGAATTTTGGGTCGTGACAGTTGCTTACCTAAACTATCACATGTCCCGAAAAAACCCCTGAACTATATACCCCTTCATAAAAAAAAAACCCTCTCGTCGTATTCTTACTAGTGTGTGTAATACACTCTCCAAATTATTTATAAAATCTGTCACGTGGCAATCTACGTGAATATTTGTTTATCTTAATCTAAAAAAACAGACTTAATTAAGAATTTAATACTTTTTATTGTATCATTGTAAAAATATTACCTGGTAAAAATAAAAAACAAAGGGACTAAGGTTAAAACTAGTATGTCAATTATAAAAAACTCATTTTCTCTTTGCTCTCATCGGAGAGTTGCTCTCATCGGAGAATGGCTACACTAACCTCTCAGTAACGATTTTCTTCATTAATCTTGACTTCGATTGCATTGTCTATTCTTGCTTCCGTTCAAAAATCGGGATAAAAATTAGGGTTTCTACTCCTAAATCAGTATAGAAAATTAGGGTTTTGATAGATCTAAATTCTGAAGATTGTTGAAAGGAGATACCTAAATTATTAAAGAAGCTAGTTGCACACATGTCCTTTTTTTTATTCCCTAATTTCTTCAAAGGCATTAAACCTCATGCTCTACAAATACTTGAAGGGGTGTTCCTTCTTTCAAATAAATTTAGGTAAGAAATGAAGGATGGATAAAATAAAAAAGATACGAAATAAAATCATAAATAATAAGAGAGAGAGAGAGAGAGAGAGAGAGAGAGAGAGAGAGAATTTCAGATGGATTTAGAACTGGAGAAGAACTGTGAAAAAATGGAAAAGAAAGGTAAAAAGATGAGGGAGAAAGGTGAAATATAAAGATAAAAGAGGAGAAAATAAAAAGAAATAGAAATTTTAAAAAAGAAGGCTAATAGGTGTTAGACACGCCATTTTAATGGCATGTTTTAGCCTTCACGCGCTTTCGGGCGATTTGTTACGCACATAATGCCACATAAGCGACAAGGGAGTTTTATTATGAAGGGGGATATAGTTCAGGGAGTTTTCGAGAACATGCGATAGTTTATGTAGGCACATGACAAAAATTGTATAGTTTAGGCGGGTAAAGGGTATTAACTCTTATTATAACGATGGTTATTTATTGTGATATTCTTTGCAATTTTGCACATTATCACTGAATGGGTTATTATGTTTTTAGTGATGGATATTTACTATGAAATATATATATATATATATATATAGAGAGAGAGAGAGAGAGAGAATTATTTGATGAATCTACAACATTTATATGTAATAGAGTAGTATTTATTAGAAAGTATAATTACATTTTTGTACAAAAATATTATAGGAGTAATATTTGAGTGAAGGTCAAAATAATTATTCGGCTTTTGATTAGCAGTTTGGCCTTTTAACTTTAGGCAGAAGAGCATCCTACTAGTATGGTATACAGTATATGATATGATAATATTCATAAATGGATAATCATCAAGTACCAAATCCAGTTAGTTCTCATATATATAGTGATCTAATTAATAGAAAAGTAGTCTAATACCAAAAATGCAGTGATTTTGTTGACCGAGAAACAAGTATAAAAAGGAAGCCCAAGTCAAGTTTCATGAGTAGTAGCTTTCGAAAACAAAACTTGCAAAATGGCAAAGTTCCTCGCTTCACTTTTCTGTATTGTCCTCTTTGTTGCTATTGCATCAGGTCCCAATTTTTACTGAGACGATGATATCTTTGCTTTACTCTTTTTTCTCTTTTGCATCCCATTTTCGATATCCGTATTACGACAAGATTAAATTCAAAGTCGTGTTGTAAAGTTCCAATTTAGAGGGAAAATACTCTCTGACAAAGGCAACTTCATACTCAGGTCTCGAATTTAGACCTCTGGCTAAGGATAATAGAGTATTTTCCACTCCATCGCAACCTTGTTGTCGCAACCTTTGTTGGTTGCTTTACATTATTACAATGATCATGTTTTATTATTTGTTATTTTATTTTCTTTTATTTTGTTGAATATGCAGATGAGAGGTTTGTTCCAGTGGTATATGGAGAGGAATGCACAGTTGATGTTGGTTTTAACATTTGCAGCTCTCTTAACGATCGATGTAGGAAGATATGCATTCAAGCAATTTTCTATCCGGTTGACCAAGCCACGTGTCAAATGCGTAGCGATGGTTCTACATTTTGCGAATGTATATTTGTTTGCCATAAAAAAACGAACTTAAAGCTTGCAACATCACCTGCACTTTATTGATGTTTCAAATTTCAAATATTTTAATTTATTTGGGAATGAGATATAGTTATTGTAAGAAGAAAGTTGTACAACCAACCACCACCATAATTTACATGCTCTATATATAGTGTACAATTTAATTTTCGTACAATTCATTATGATGAATTTCATCTGATCTAATGTTTAAGACGAACGTTTTACATATGAAATCCTTTCATGTGTCTGACATATGTTAGTTGAATTTTGTCATGTAT
Source organism: Nicotiana otophora (assembly GCA_000715115.1). Classification (NCBI taxonomy): domain Eukaryota; kingdom Viridiplantae; phylum Streptophyta; class Magnoliopsida; order Solanales; family Solanaceae; genus Nicotiana; species Nicotiana otophora. Next base: position 35,249 of record AWOL01S0034602.1, on the reverse strand, counting down.
TGTCCTCTCAAGTTTTTGTAACGATCCAGCCGGTCATTTCAAGACTTATAGCCCGTTCCCCCATTTTTTGCTCATTTTATGCTTTACAACTGTTATGTAACTTATCGGGGTAGTTGGTTCGGGTCCGGAGAGTTTTCAGAATGAATTGAGACACTTAGTCTCAAAGTTGGAAGCTTAAGTTGAAAAGGTTGACCGGCTGTTGGCTTATGTGTAAACGACCCCGGAATGGAATTTCGATGCTTTCGTTAGTTTCGTCGGGTGATTTTAGACTTGGGAGCGTATCTGGATTGTGATTTGGAGGTCTGTAGTTGAATTAGGCTTGAAATGGTGAAAGTTGGAAATTTGAAAGTTTGACTGAGAGTGGAATTTGTGGTTACGGGCTCAGATTGGAGTTCCGGGAGTTGGGGTAGGTCCGTGGTGTCATTTGTAACTTGTGTGCAAAATTTGGGGTCAATCGGACATGATTTGATGGGTTTCGGCGTCGTTTATAGAAGTTGGAATTTCCTTAGTTTCAATAGGCTTGAATTGGGAGGCGATTCGTATTTTTGATATCGTTTGAGGTGATTTGGGGGCTCGACTAAGTTCATATCGTATTTTAGGACATGTTGGTATAATTGGTTGAGGTCTTGGGGGCCTCGGATTGATTTTGGATGGTTAACGGATCGAAAATGGGACTTAGTGCATTGCTGGAGGTGGGACTCTTCTGGTGTGATCGCACCTGCGAGGGGTTGGCCGCAGGTGCGATGCCGCAAATGCGGCTGGTTTTGCACAGGTGTGGAGCTGGGCTGGCCTGGGGCAGGGCGCAGGTGAGATGGGGTCACCGCATTTATGAGCCCGCAGGTGCGAGCAAGGCTCCACAGATGCGGAATTGAGGGGAGAGATTTGTTTCCGCAGAAGCGGATGGTGGGCCGCAGAAGCACCTCCGCAGGTGCGGAACCTGGAGCGCAGATGCAGGCCCTGGGGTTTAAGTGATTTCCGCAAAAGCGGTTCCACATGTGCGAAAAGCCTGGGCAGTGTCTTATAAACGAGGGTTCCAAGATTTTCACCATTATTAACATTTCAAGCTCGGGATTTGGCGATTCGTGAGAGGATTTTCGGGGGATTTCTTGAGGTAAGTCACTTGTGGTCTAATTTATTCAATAATTATGTTTTTCCATTGATTTTCCCACCTAGTTTGTGTGTACTTAAGGTGAAATTTGGCACTTTGAGGATAGTGATTTGGAGAGTTTGATTTGGGGATTTGGGTGGAGATTTGGTGTCGGATTTTGGTAAATTCGGTATGGTTGGACTCGTGGTTGAATGAGCTTTCGGGTTTTATGACTTTTATCGCGTTTCGAGACGTAGACCCAGGGCCGGCTTTTGAGTCGACTTTTGACTTTTGATTAATAACTTAGTATTTCATTATGGAATCGATTCTTTTAGCCCGTGTTGATTGTATCGCATTGTTTGTGGTTAGATTCGAGGCATTCAGAGGCAGTTTTCGCGAGGCAAAGGTGTGTTGGAGTAGAGATTTTCCCGGTTTGAGGTAAGTAACACTTCTAAAGTTGGCCCTGAGGGTTCGAAACCCTGAATTATGTGTTATATGATTGGTGTTGAGGTGATGCGCATACCAAGTGACGGGTATGTCGGCGCGCACCGTAAGAACTGTGACCCGATGGATTCCATGGAACTGTATAGTGGATTTATCCTACATTTCTGTACTATTATTTCTATATTGAACTGTACCTGCTGAGTTCGTCACTACCTTTCAGCCCAAAGGTTATATGTGTTACTTATTGAGTTGGTTGTACTCATGTTATACCCTGTACCTTGTGTGCAGATCGAGGTGGTTCTGGTCACGGCGGTTGCTGAGTTGTGGAGTCCGCATTTTCGTAGACTATCGAGGTAGCTGCTTGGCATTCGCAAACCTTGACTTTCCTTCCTTATCTTTCGTTTTATGTTTTAGTTTTATTACCTAGATGATGTATTAGACCATGTCTTTATGTAAATGCTAATGTACTCGGTGACACCATGATTTTTGGGAGAGATTTTGTTTTGTATTATGATTTTGTACTATATTTTAAATGTCTGCGTAGTCGACTTGCCTAGTAACATGATAGGCGCTATCACGACAGGTTGGTATCGGAGCCTAGGTTACATAGGTCTCACGAGTCATGAGCAGGTTTAGTAGAGTCTTGCGGATCGGTACGGAGACGTCTGTACTTATCTTCGAGAGGTTGCCGAACCCTTAGGAAACTTCTCATTCTTGTATTCTTGTCTAGCGAATTTGTTGATTCTTGTCACTAAAGTTCTGTTGTTCTATTCTCTCACATATAGTGAGGACACGTGCTACCAGATAGAATGGCCAGCCACCAGTACTGCCATCTAAGGCCACGAGAAGCCGAGGTCGCGGTAGGGGCCGTAGTAGGGGAAGAGGTGCAGCTCGTACAACAGCTAGAGCAGCACCTGCAGATCCACCAGTTACTCCAGCTCAGGAGCAGGTTCCGGATATGGTTGAGCCAGCGGGGCCAGCTCAGGCACCAGCTGTGCCCATTGTGATTTCAAGCCTTCAGGAGGCTTTGGCCCAAATATTGACTGTTTGCACTAGCCTTGCTCAAGTGGTTTCGGCTCAGGTCGCACCAGCCATTTCTCATGTCGGGGGATGTACTCATACCCTCACCGCCCGTACTCCAGAGTAGGTGATGCAGGGACTTCAGATATCAGGGGTACTACCAGCCCAGCGAATGCAGTTGCTCAGGCCTGGGTGGGTCCCGTTATGACTGATGATGAGCAGAGGAGACTTGAGGGGCTTGGGAGTCTCCAGCCTCTATCATTCAGTGGGGCTGAGTCTGAGGATGCCCAGCACTTTTTGGACAGGTGCCAGCGGAGTTTTCATATGGTAGGTATTCTAGAGACCAGTGGGGTCTCATTTACTGCTTTTCAGTTTGCTAGGGTTGCTTTCAGATGATGAGAGGCCTATGAGAGGCGCAGGTCAGTCGGTGCAGCACCACTTACATGGCATGAGTTATCCGTCCTCTTCTTGGAGAAGTTCGTGCCACAGTCTTGCAGGGAGGAGTTGCGCAGACAGTTTGAGCATCTTCGTCAGGTTTTTGGAGTTGGCTCGTCAGGCAGTTTGGTTGGTTCCCACTGATAGGGAGAGGATTAGGAGGTTCATTGATGGCCTCACGTATCAGTTATAGTTTCTCATGATTCGGGAGAGGGTATCTAGTGCTACTTTTGATGAGGTGGTTGATATTGCTCGGCAGATAGAGATGATCCGTAGTCAGGAGAGTGAGGAGAGGGAGGCCGAGAGGCCTTGAGGTTCGGGTGGTCCCAGTGGTGTTCATTCTGGGGGACAGTCTTACAACAGTAGTGGACGTCCTTATAGGCACGCCCATATGACTCGTCCGATTCACCGGGGTGCATCATCCAGCCATGGTTCATATAGTGCTCATTAGGGCCAGTCATCTCTCGGTGCCCTTCCAGCTGAGACTCCGTCTCGTGCACCATCAGTTCAGGGTTCATCTGTACCATGTCCTTTTGATAGTCATTCTAGCTCTCGGGGTCCACCTCAATACTCACCGCCATTTGCAGGGAGGGGTTATTTTGAGTGTGGAGATTTGGGTCACATAAAGAGACATTGTCCCCGCCTTTCGGAAGGTCCGGATCAGCAGAGAAGTCAGACTACGACTTCAGCACCAGTTATTTCACCAACCGCCCAGCCATCTCGGGAATGGGACCAGGAAGCTAGAGGTCGCCCTAGAGGGAGAGGCCGATCAGGTGGTGGTCAAGCCCGATTCTATGTTATTCCTACCATATCAGATGTTGTTGCTTCAGACGCAATGATCATAGATATTGTCTCAGTATGCCATAGGGATGCCTCTGTATTATTTGACCTTGGTTCCACTTATTCGTATGTATCATCGTATTTTGCTCATTATCTGGATATGTCCCATGAGTCCTTAGTTTCATCTGTTCATGTATCTACGCCGGTGGGCGACACTATTATTGTGGACCGTGTATATCGGTCGTGTGTAGTGATTATTGAGGGATTGGAGGCTAGAGTTGATCCCTCATTACTTAGTATGGTTGATTTCGACATGATCTTGGATATGGGTTGGTTGTCTCCATGTCAAGTTGTTCTGGATTGTCACACTAAGATCGTGATGTTGGCGATGTTGGGGTTGGGAAGGATCGAGTGGAGAGGTTCTCTAGACTATTTTTCCAGCAGAGTGATTTCATACTTGAAGGCCCATCCGATGGTTGGGAAGGATTGTTTATCTTATTTGGCCTTTGTGAGGGATGTTGGTGATGATACTCCTACTATTGATTCTATTCCGGTGATGCGAGATTTTTTGGATGTGTTTCCTACAGACCTGTCGGGCATGCCGCCTGACAGGGATGTTGACTTTGCTATTGACTTGGTGCCGGGCCCTAAGCACATTTCTATTCCTCTGTATCGTATGGCACCTGCTGAGTTGAAGGAATTGAAAGAGCAGCTTCAGGAACTTCTTGACAAGGGGTTTATTAGTCCTAGTGTGTCACCTTGGGGTGCACCGGTTCTGTTTGTGAAGAAGAAGGATGGTACTATGCGGATATGCATTGATTATAGGCAGTTGAAAAAAGTTACAATCAAGAACAAGTATCCTTTGCCGCACATTGATGATCTATTTGATTAGCTTCAGGGAGTGAGGGTGTTCTCTAAAATTAACTTGAGGTCTGGGTATCACCAGTTGAAGATTCGAGACTCAGATATTCTAAAGACAACCTTCAGGACTCGTTATAGTCATTATAAATTCCTTGTGATGTCTTTTGGGCTGACCAACGCCCCAGCAACATTAATGCATCTGATGAACAGTGTATTTCAGCCTTATCTCGACTCGTTTGTCATAGTATTCATTGATGACATCCTGGTATACTCTCGTAGCCAGGAGGAGCATGCCGAGAATTTTAGGATTGTGTTACAGAGGTTGAGGGAGGAGAAGCTTTATGCCAAGTTCTCCAAGTGAGAGTTTTGGCTTAGTTCGGTGGCATTCTTGGGGCATGTGGTATCCAGTGAGGGGATTTAGGTGGATCCGAAGAAGATTGAGGTGGTTCAGAGTTGGCCCAGACCGTCCTCAGCTACGAAGATCCGGAGCTTTCTCGGCTTGGCCGATTATTATCGTCGCTTCGTGGAGGGTTTCTCATCTATTACATCGCCCTTGAACAAATTGACCCAAAAGGGTGCTACTTTCACGTGGTCGGATGAGTGTGAGGAGAGATTTCAGAAGCTCAAGACTGCCTTGACCATAGCTCCAGTTCTAGTTTTGCCTTTAGCTTCAGGCCTTTATACAGTGTATTGTGATGCTTCTCGGATTGGTGNATGAACTATGTATATCGGTCGTGTGTAGTGATAATTGGGGGATTGAAGACTAGAGTTGATCTCTTATTTCTTAGTATGGTCGATTTCGACGTGATTTTGGGTATGGATTGGTTGTCTCCATGTCATGCTATTCTGGATTGTCACGCTAATATTGTGGCGTTGGTGATGCCGAGGTTGCCAGGAATCGAGTGGAGAGGTTTTCTAGATTATGTTCCTAGCAAAGTGATTTCATATTTGATAGCCAAATGGATGGTTGGGAAGGGGTGTCTATCGTATTTGGCCTTTGTGAGGGATATTAGTGCTGATACCACTGCTATTGATTCTGTTCCATTAGTGCGAGACTTTCCAAATATGTTTTCTGTAGACCTGTCGGGTATGCCACCTAACAGGGATATTGATTTTGTATTGACTTGGTGCCGGGCACTCAACCCTTTTCTATTCTTCTGTATCGTATGGCACCAGCATAGTTGAAAGAATTGAAAGAGCTTTTTCAAGAACTTCTAGATAAGGGGTTTATTAGGTGTAGTATGTCGCCTTGGGGTGCACCGATTCTGTTTGTGAGGAAGAAGGATGGTACTACGCGGATATGCATTGACTATAGGCAGTTAAACAAAGTTACAATCAAGAACAAGTATCCTTTGCTGCGCATTGATGATATATTTGACCAGCTTTAGGGAGCGAGGGTGTTCTCTAAGATTGATTTGAGTTCTGGGTATAACCAGTTGAAGATTCAGGACTCGGATATTCTAAATACGGCATTCATGACCCGCTGTGGTCACTATGAGTTCCTTGTGATGTCCTTTAGGGTGACTAACGCCCCAGCAACATTCATGCATCTGATGAATAATGTATTTCAGCCATATCTTGATTCGTTTGTCACAATATTCATTGATGATATCCTGGTGTACCCACATAGCCAGGAGGAGCATGACCAGCATTTGAGGATTGTACTACAGCGATTGAAGGAGGAGAATCTTTATGCCAACTTCTCTAGGTGTGAGTTTTGGCTTAGTTTGTTGGTGTTCTTGGGGCACGTGGTGTTTAGTGGGAGGATTAAGGTGGATCTAAAGAAGATAAAGGTGGTTCAGAGTTGTTCCAGACCGTCTTCAGCTACTGAGATTTGGAGCTTTCTCGGCTTGGCTGGATATTATCATCACTTTGTGGAGGGTTTCTCGGCCATTGTAGCGCCCTTGACCAGGTTGAACCAGAAGGGTGTTCTATTCGGGTTGTCGGATGAGTGTGAGGAGAGCTTTCAGAAGCTCAAGACTGACTTGACCACAGCTCTAGTTCTTATTTTGCCTTCGGCATTAGGCTCATATACAGTGTATTGTGATGCTTCTCGGATTGGTGTTGGGTGTGTCTTGATGCAGGAGGGTAGAGTGATTGCTTATGCTTCGCGTCAGTTGAAGCCCCATGAGAAGAACTACCATGTTCATCACTTGGAGTTTGCTGCCATCATTCATGCATTGAAGATTTAGAGGCACTATCTCTACTGTGTGTCTTGTGAGGTATTTACGGATCACCGGAGTCTCCAGCACTTGTTCAAACAAAAGGATCTAAATTTGAGGCAGTGTAGATGATTGGAGCTGCTAAAGGACTATGATATTACTATTTTTGTATCATCCCGGGAAGGCCAACATGGTGGTCGATGCCTTGAGTAGAAAGGCAGTGAGTATGGGTAGCCTTACATTCATTGATGTTGGTGAGACACCTCTTGCAGTTGATGTTTAGGACTTAGCCAACCAGTTCATGACATAGATGTTTCGGATCCCAGTCGGGTTCTAGCTTGTGCGGTTTCTCGGTCTTCCTTATATGATCACATCAGAGAGCGCTATATGATGATCCTCATTTGCTTGTCCTTAAGGACACGGTTCAACATGGTGATGCCAGAGACATTACTATTGGGGATGATAAGGTGTTGAGGATGCAAGGTCGGATTTGTGTGCCTAATGTAGATGGTCTACGTGAGTTGATTCTCGAGGAGGCCCACAGTTCACGGTATTCCATTCATCCAGGTGCCGCGAAGATGTATCAGGACTTGAGACAGTATTATTGGTGGAGGAGAATGAAGAAGGATATAGTGGGATTTGTAGCTCGGTGCCTTAACTGTTAGCAGGTGAAGTATGAGTATCAGAGACCGAGTGGATTGCTTCAGAGGCTAAGATTCCAGAGTGGAAATGGGAGAGGATCACCATGGATTTTGTAGTTGGGTTCCTACAGACTTCGAGGAAGTTCGATGTTATTTGGATGATTATGGATCGGCTGACCAAGTTTACGCACTTCATTCCAGTTGGGACTACTTATTCTTCAGAGCGGGTGGCTGAGATTTACATTCGTGAGATTGTTTGCCTTCACGGTGTGCCAATGTCCATCATTTCATATCGGGGCACGCAGTTTACATCGTAGTTTTGGAGAGCCGTGCAACGAGAGTTGGGCACCCAGGTTGAGTTGAGTATGGCATTTCACCCTTAGATGGACAAATAGTCCGAGCGCATTATTCAGATATTGGAGGACATGCTACGCACTTGTGTCAGTGATTTTGAGGGTTTATGGGATCCATTTCTGCCGCTCGTGAAGTTTTCCTACAACAACAACTACCAGTCGTGCATTCAGATGGCCCCGTATAAAGCTTTGTATGGGAGATGGTGTAGATCTCCAATGGGTTGGTTTGATCTGGGTGAGGCTAGGCTATTGGGTACTGACTTGGTTTAGGATTCTTTGGACAAGGATAAATTGATTCAAGATCGGTTTCGCACGGCGCAGCCTAGACAGAAGAGTTACGCCGACCGGAAGGTTTGTGACGTTGTTTTCATGATTGGGGAGAAGGTACTGCTCATGGTTTCACCCATGAAGGGTGTTATGAGGTTTGGAAGAAGGGAAAGTTGAGCCCTCGGTATATTGGGCCTTTTGAGGTACTTCAGAGGATTGGAGAGATGGCTTACAAGCTTGCCTTGCCACCTAGTGTGCATCTAGTGTTTCATATTTCTATGCACCGAAAGTATGTCGGTGATCCGTCTCATGTTTTGGATTTCAGCACGGTTCAGGTAGATGATGATTGGACTTATGATGTGGATCCGGTGGCCATTTTGGATCGGCCGATTCGAAAGTTGAGGTCAAAGGACATAGCTTCAGTGAAGGTGCAGTGGAGAGGTCAGCCAGTTGAGGAGGCTACTTCGGAGACCGAGCGAGAGATGTGGAGCAGTTATCTATGCCTATTTGAGACTCTAGGTACGTTTCTAGACCGGTTCGAGGACGAACGTTTGTTTAAGAAGGAGAGGATGTAACGACTCGGCCGATTGTTTTGAGAGTTGTAGCTCGTTTCTCCATTTTCTGCTCATTTTATACTTTACAGCTGTTATGTGACTTGTCGGGGTAGTTGGTTCAGGCCCGGAGGGATTTCGGAATGAATTGAGACACTTAGTCTCAAAGTTGGAAGCTTAAGTTGAAAAGGTTGATCGGATGTTGACTTATCTGTAAACGATTCCGGAATGGAGTTTTGATGGCTTTGTTAGCTCCGTCGGGTGATTTTAGACTTGGTAGTGTGTTTGAATTGTGATTTGAAGATTCATAGTTAAATTAGGCTTGAAATGGCGAAAGTTGTAAATTTGAAAGTTTGACCGAGAGTATACTTTGTGGTTACCTGGCTAGGATTGGAGTTCCGGGAGTTGGGGTAGGTCCGTGGTATCATTTGTGACTTGTGTGCAATATCTTGGGTCAATTGGACGTGATTTGATGGGTTTCAGCGTCTTTTATAGAAGTTGGAAGTTCCTTAGTTTCAATAGCTTTGAATTGGGGTGCGATTCGTATTTTTGATGTTGTTTGAGGTGATTTGGGGTCTTGACTAAGTTCGTATCATATTTTAGGACTTGTTAGTATAATTGGTTGAAGTCCAGGGGGCCTCAAGTTGATTTCGGATGGTTAACGGATCGAAAATGGGACTTAGTGCATTGCTGGAGCTGGGACTCTTCTGGTATGATCAAACCTACGAGGGGATGACCATAGGTGCGATGCCACAGATGCGGCTAGCTATGCGCAGGTGCGGAGCTAGGCTGGCCTGGGGAAGGGCACAGGTGTGAGGGGGTAACCGCATCTGCGAGCCCGCAGGTGCGAGCAAGGCTCCGCAGATGCGGAGTTGAGGGGCGAGGTCTGCTTTCGCAGAAGTGGAGGGTGGGCCGAAGAAGTGCCTCTGCAGGTGCGGAACCTAGAGCGCAGATGCAGGCCCTGGGGGTTTAAGTGATTTCTACATAAGCGGAGGATTTTACTGCAAAAACGGTTCCGCGGGTGTGGTCATTTGGCCGTAGGTGCGAAAAGCCTGGGCAGTGTCTTATAAAAGAGGATTCCGAGATTTTCACCATTTTTAACATTTCAAGTTCGGGATACTGCGATTCTTGAGAGGATGTTCGGGGGATTCCTTAAGGTAAATCACTTGTGGTCTAATTTATTCAATAATTGTGTTTCTCCGTTGATTTTCCCACCTAGTTTGTATGTATTTAAGGTGGAATTTGGGAATTTTGAAGGTAGGGATTTGGAGAATTTGATTTGGGGATTTGGGTGGCGATTTGGTGTCAGATTTTGGTAAATTTGGTATGGTTGGACTCGCGGTTGAATGGGCTTTCATGTTTTGTGACTTTTATCGCGTTTCAAGACGTGGGACCGGGGACCGACTTTTGAGTCGACTTTTGACTTTTGATTAATAACTTAGTATTTCCTTATAGAATTGATTCTTTTTGCCCATATTGATTGTATCGCTTTGTTGGAGTAGAGATTTGCCCGGTTTGAGGTAATTAACACTTCTAAACTTGGCCCTGAGGGTTCGAAACCCCGAATTATGTGTTATATGATTGGTGTTGAGGTGACGCGCATGCCAAGTGACGGGTGTGTGGACACGCACCGTAAGAACTGTGACCCGGTCGATTCCATGGAACTGTATAATGGATTTATCTTGTTGATATCCGTATTTTCATCATGTGATAAGTAATTGAGCTGCCAGTCATGCTAGAAACCATGTTTGGGCTATATGTTGGTACTGTTGGGACCCATAGTGATCGTTTTTGCTGTCGACTTATTGATTACATTGAAATTTCGTACTCAGTCATATTTATTCATTGCATATTATATCTCAATCTCCGTTTCTATTTATTGTTGTATCATATCATCATTGTTGGGCTAGTTTCACGACATTGTGAGCCTGAGAGAGAGAGAGACTAGAGAGATTGATGACTGAGTAAGGCCGAGGGCCTGATTGAGAGTGACAGTTATGGGATCGGGTTGCACGCCGTAGCATGTTTTATTGATTTATGCCTGGTTCTGGCTTATTATAGCACTTGCGCTGAATGAGCCCCTCCAGAGTCTGTACACACCCCCGGTGAGCGCAGTTGATTATATTGAGGGATGGATCTTCCCTGGACATGAATCTTATCCGAAATATTTATATTTGGGGATGGATCTTCCCCGAGCTGGACTGGCCTTATCAAGTACTGAGTGACTGACCGTCAGTTGACGTGTGTATATATATATATATATATATGGGATGGATCTTCCTTCGGCTTAATTGGCCATATACAGTACTGAGTGATTAAGTATTCTGAGAGTGTGAGTACACGAGGCTTTCAGTGTGGTGCATCGCATACAACAAGTGCATTGGCATGTAGATGTAGAGAGGTCATACTCCTCGTATCATTCAGAATTGATCTATTTTACTTGAATTGAGTTTAACTGTTCAACTTGAAAACATGCCTACATTTCTGTATTGTTATTTCTATATTGAACTGTACCTGTTGAGTTCGTCATTACCTTTCAGTTCAAAGGTTAGATTTGTTACTTATTGAGTTGGTTATACTCACGCTACACTCTGCACCTCGTGTGCAGATCCAGGTGCTTCCGGTCACTGCGGTTGCTAGTTTTGGAGTCCGGATTTTCGGAGACTATCGAGGTAGCTGCTTGACGTTCACAGACCTTGACTCTTCCTCCTTATCTTTCGTTTTATGTTTCAGTTTTATTACCTAGACGGTGTATTAGACTATGTCTTTATGTAGATACTCATGTACTCAGTGACGCCCCGATTTTTGGGAGAGATTTTGTTTTGAATTATGATTTCATACTCTATTTTTAAAAAGGTATTCCTTAATTTTAACTGCTTACGTATCTTTCAAAGCTTTAGAGTGTTGGAAATGTCAGCATAGTCGGCTTGCCTAGTACCATGATAGGCGCTATCACAACAGGTTAATTTTGGGACGTGACAGTTTTAGAAGAAAAACTAACGAAGAACTAACATAATAAGTACAAGCGAAAAATTGGTAAGAAATTGTTAAAAGGTATTTTATAATACTATTAGTAAACAAATAAATTGGGGAAATTACATGTTTGGCTCAGTCGCGTTGGCACTTTCTTTTTCTTTTCATTTTTTAAGCGGCCACCTTTTATGAGGGGAAGAAAATAAAGGTTGAACGAAACAAAAAAGGAAAACAGAATTGCTGAATTATACATTTTTCATTCCTTTAGTTCTGCGATGTAAGAATGGGTGTTAATCGCTCGACACGGCCTATTATTTTAAAAACAATTGTACTATATTAATTTTTTTGATTACTATATTGTGTGGATGGAAACTAAAGTTTTTAAAAACGTTCCAATTACCTCAGTTCTTCTTCGGTATTAGTATAGGTCAATTAATTTTCGTTGTCTTTTATTTTAAAAAACAAATCACATAAAAGTTGCACTATTGTTAGGATATTTCATTTGTTATGTAAAATTAACAAGTTTTACAATAATACATAAACTATAGATTAAAGTATTATATATTTGTTTGAGTACAATTTTTACGACCTTCATAGCTCAAGCACGATTTTGATATACATGGCACAGATTGTAATAATGCAGGCTATGCACCCATCTTTACACACACAAAAAAAAGGATTATTTCGTATATATACGAAATTTTTTAAAGTTATTTACCCGATTTTAGTTAGATTTTTCTATTTATAAAAAGTAACTAAAGTTTGTTACAAAATATATACAAATACAGTCAAAAGCTACAATTATATATAATTTGATCAAATATAATTTTTTGTTATATAGATTCCGGTTAAAAGCTTCAATATACATACAATATATACAACTTGTATATAATTTTTGTGTATAATCCCATTAAAAAACTATAATTCACATATAACTTATATCTAATTATGTTAGTTGTATATTTTATATGATGTTTGTATAACCGACATATAAAATATAAACAATTTATTTATGTCTTGTTTTTCGAGTTTCAATCTTAAATTTTAACCAAAACTAACTTGAAACTTCACCAAATTTTCTCAAAATTGAGATATAAGCTCCAACAGATATTCTCATTCATTTGCACCAACACCAAATTCAATCAATAATAATCTCACAAAATTCGTTTTTTAAATGCAACACTTCGAAGCATTTTAATGGCAGTTTTTAATAGATTAACATGATTTCCAATTCAATCTTCTCGCTTCTAATTTAGAAGCTAAAAGAAAAAGTTTGAAGAATTAACCTAAATAGCCGCTCACCTAATCTCTTAAACTATAAATAGCCGGGAGATGTATAATATATATACAATTCATGTATAATATATGTATAACTGTGTATAATCAATGTGCAATTTATGTATACCGACGAGAAAAATTAATCATTGAATAACAATCCCAAAAGTTTTTGACAGTATAACTAGCATTCCCTATAAAAAAACAAATTCATGACCAGATCTTCATCAAAAAATTCAAGACCAGATTAAGTAGAAAATTTGGAGCTAAAAGAATGTCTCAGTCAATATACTATAAAGGCTCTTCACCTACACCACTTAATGAAAGGGCTAATGTTCCTTGTCTCGTGCTTTTGCTAAGAATATAGCAGATCCAAGTAAAAGATAGAATTTCATGCGTGAGAAAGAGAAAGATGGGGAGAAAAAAAAAGGAAGATTAGAGTCTAGTACATTATTATGTATATAATTGATAAATTATATATTAATTTATAATTAAGTTAAAACTTCTCTAATGGGAGTAAATAAGTTTCCAATATAGTATAGTTAGGTAAACATTCTTACCAAAAATAGTATTGTTCAATTTAGTCTAGTTAATATTGTTTTTCAATATGGATCACTATTAAAGTGGGGCAATATTCAGGCCCAAAAGGATCAACAATTTGCCTTTATAATGCGCTATATATTTATAAAACTGAAGAAATTTTAGTTTTTTTGAAACAACAAAAATATCTCAATCCCAAGAGTTTAAATTTGTGCAACCCAAATAGAAGCTAAAAACGATGAAGCCTCTATAATTAGATGTTGAACCCCATCAGTTTTTAGTATGTTTGCTTTTTTATATTTTGAATTCGTGCCTCCGCCATTACCCACAAATAATACTCAAATTTTATCTACATCGAGCAAATATTTAATGTTGATAAGCCCTAACTTGCCGCAAGGATTCATCACTACAATCATTATTAGGCTTCCAGTTAAGTCCATCTTACAATTGAAGTTTGTGTCAAAAAGATTGTCTTGGTTTAATCTCTAGCCCTGAATTTGTCAACACCCATCTTAATTTTACTGCTAAGGATTAACCTGCCATAGATTGTTAGTAAGATTAGAGAAAAATCTTAAATGTTATTCTATTAGCTCTTTGTTTTATGGTTTCTGTTGCTGAGACATTTGACTTGGAATTTCTGATAAAAATCCCCGTTGAAATTGTGGGTTATGTCAATAGGTTGGTTTGTCTTTGTTTTTGCAAAGTGTCTGTTCGCTTGGCTTTATGAAATCCATCAACTAGAAAGTTCAAGCAGGTGCCGAATTTTATGCCTACACAGATATATGAGTGTTGGTCCGTATATAGTTTTGGATATGATGAGGTTTAATTTGTGCAACCCAAATGGAAGTTAAAAAAGTTAAAGCCTCTATAATTAGATATTGAATCCCAATCAGTTTTTCGTGTGTTTGCCTTTTTATATCTTGAATAAATAATACTCAAATCTATCTATATCGAGCAAAGATTCAATGTTGATAAGTCTTGGCTTGCCGCAAGGACTCATCACTACAATCATTATAAGGCTTCCAGTTAAGTCCATCTTACAATTGAAGTTTGTTTCAAAAGATCGGCTTGGTTTAATCTCTGGCCATGAATTTGTCAACACCCATCTTAGTTTTACTGCTAAGGATTAACCCGCGCCATAGATTGTTAATAAGGTTAGAGAAAAATCTTAAAGATTATTCTATTAGCTCTTTGTTTTATGTTTTTGTTGCTGAGGCATTTGACTTGGAATTTCTCATAAAAATCCCCATTGAAATTGCGGGTTCTATCAATGGGTTGTTTTGTCTTTATCTTTGCAAAGTGTATATTCGCTTGGTTTTATGAAATCCATCAACTACAAAGTTCAAGCAAGCGCCGAATTTTATGCCTACACAGACATATGAGTGTTGGTTCGTGTATAGTTTTGGATATGATGAGGTTCATGATAATTATAAAATAATGAGTATTTTTTATAACATCAATAATGGCAATGCCAATATAGTTTAAAGAGTGATTCTTGTAGAAGACTTAATGATTTTCAAGGCAGGATTCTGTTCGGTCTTTCAGTTAAGGTGGTGAATGGAAAGCTCGAATATGTGTTACGGTCCAAACTTTCAATCAAAGGACCTAACTCCGCCTGCTAGGCAATCAAACACTTAGCAATAATAAAAGAATCAAGACATATAATTGCATAATATCATATATATATATATATATATATATATATATATATATATATATATAAAAATAAGCATGAACACTTTTAGGAAAAGTTATTTTACAAAAATATCCTTCAAAAGTTGAATGACCAAATTATCCTCGATCTAATATTAAAATTATCTCCCATTAAATAAAAAAGTAAAATTAAAACACCACCCATTAAATGGTTTATTTGAACTAAATAGCAGCATAGGCTTATTGCTATGTTGGTTTCGCCGGATCAATACCCTCAAAATATTCAATTAGGATCCCATTAAATGTAAAAACATTAAAGAAATAACATTTTCTACGTCTCTCCACTTACCTATCATTATTGTATTCTTTGAAGCACTTAAATTGTAGAGTTATTCTCTGTAAATACAATAATGTCATATGAATGTGAGCAATATGAAGAGACTAACTAAATAATATTGCATTTGGTGTTATTCTGATGGATATATATAAAGCCTTAACGTTTTTTGAGTTAACTCTTCATTTCGATAGCTTGACAGTTTAAATTCCTAAATGCTTAGAAATATTACATGCATGAGACCCAATGATCTCTATTAGAACGTGCGATGTCAAAAGAGA
>AWOL01S0034602.1:0-16832 GCA_000715115.1 Nicotiana otophora | reverse complement strand
CTTCCAAGCATTAAATTTCTTGCTATTCTGAAATCTTTTTATAAGAACTTCAGCTCTATTTTTATCCCAAACCATCAAGCTTAATCTTTTAACTCCCTCTATTTTCTTTATTTATCAAAGAAATGGCGAAGACTTCAAAATTTATTCCCCAAAAAGAAACTCCCTCTGCCTCGCGACCGGCTGTAGAGGAAAATATTTTGTCTGCTGCTATCGAGTAACCGGCACCGAAACCTCCTCTGAAAATGTTCATCACCGGAGGGTGCCTGACCGGTGCTGATTTCAATACCGAGAAACTCTCCTTGGTACTGGGTCGGTGTGAGCCGGTCTCGAGATATATTTGCTCGATCACCGAGGACGTCCTTTCCGAGGTCAAGAAAGATTGCAGCTGGGCTAATAAGCACGTAGTGGTCCCCAAGCCTGAGGAAGCCATCACTACCCACGTGGAGGGATTTTTAAGTGTTTACACTTATACCTTCACGCTGTGTCCCTTGGACCCGGTCATTATTGCCTTCTATAAGAGGTACAAGGTGACCCTTGGTCAAATTCACCCTTCTTTTTGGAGGATAGTAATTCTCCTCCGTTTTTTCGTAAGCAAGATCGAGGGGTATCAGTTCACCCTCGACTATCTCATGCGCTTATATAGTCCCCGGCTTTATCGAGGGGGACTAATCATGCTTGCTCGTCTGGCCAGTAAGGCCCCATTCCCGAGTATCGATGAAGATCGGGATCGAGGCTGGTTAGGCCGCTTTGTCCAAGTGAAGACCTCGGATTTGATCCCAGCCGAACATATGCCATTTTCTGAGAAGTGGAACATGACACGTAAGTATAATATTTGCTTTCAAATTTTGTTCATCGCTCTTCCTTTTCCTCCTTTCTCATCGATGTTCTGTGGTGGTGCAGCTGTTGCTCGGATGCCGGATGCAGTTCCTCAACTCAAGGAATGGGTCGAGGGCATTACTGCACAAAGGCCCTATTCCGAGCATTCGTGGCGCGAGCTTTCGAAGGGCCGATGGGAGGCCCGTTACCATGGTGAGATTTTTCTTAAGTGGCATTTGATTTCCCTTCTACGCTATTGAGTTCTTTCTCGTTTTATTTCTTTTGGAAGGTTTATCAAAAGATGTCGCAATGAGGCCTCCATTCGGTGATGATGATACCTTTACCGAACCATCTGCTCTGAGGTAGGATAAAGAGAAGAAAAGAAAAAGGGCTCCGAGTTCTCCGAGATCTGAGAAGAAGAAGCAAAGGAAAAGATTGGCGCGTAAACCCATGGAAAGCACCGGTGCTCGAGTACTATCTCCGTACACACTCTATCGATTGAGGGATGAGTTCGAGAGGGAAGGAGAAGCCTTCGATCTGGTGGCCAGCATGTCGCCGTAGCTTGAAGGGCAAGGGGCCTCCGGGCTAGAGGGAGACGAGGCCGATCTTCATCAAGTCGGGGAGGCCGAAGAAGAGGCAGGAACTGAAGCTTCCCGAGATGCGGGCAAAGCTCTGCAGGAAGCACTTGGCCCGATAGAGATTGCCGAGTTGCCCTCGTTCACAAAGTCGATGTTCGACGAGGCCCGATGTGCAAGAAAACGCCTTATCGTGGGGGACCATAGAGCGAACAACCCCTTCCACGGTTTTTTTGACGGCGTGGATTAGGCGGCCATGGAAGATGCCACTGGATATGGTGATTTATAGATACCGAGGAAGAGCTCACCCTCTAAAGAAAGCGGGCCTTCTTCGAGCCCGAAATTGATCGATCAATTCCCTGCCCCAAGTACTAATCCCAATCGAAAGAGATCCATTGTTATCTCCCTTTCGGAGGATGCCCGAGTCCTCTCTGCCCCCGTAGAGCTGACCAATTATCTTCAGTGTTTGGTGACCGAGGATGATCAAGCCAAGATGAACAAGATGTATGCACCCTGCCTTTTCAACGAAGCAAAACAGGCGCTGAACCGGGTAACTTCATGCTTTCCCAAGTGATTTTTTTGATTTACACTTAGATTATTTCGTCGATAACTTAGTGTTTTTCTTCGTTCTCTTAAGACTCGGTGCTTCATCACGAGACCTTTTTAAGGTACCGCGATGAGCTAAAACAACTCGAAGCAGAAGTTCGTGAGCTCACTGAGAAGAGAGACGCCTTTAAACTTCTTAGCGAGTAGTTCGAAGGGGAGGTTAAGAACCTCCGTGCCGAGCTGGAAGTTACTCGGAAGGAACATGCCGATTTGGTCGAGCAGGTAAACGTTTTTGAAGTTAGTGATGATGAATTTGATTTGGTGACTGATGGTCAAAATTTGCAAGTCCAGCAAAAACTCGATCGGATTGACCAGCTTCGAGCTGAAATGGATATAGTCAAAGCTGAGACCGATGAATGGAGAGGCCGAATGGATTGTCTAGCCTCAGAAAAAGAGTCTGCTTGGGCACAACTAACTTCGGCTGAAATCCAGCTTAGAGCAGCAAAGGAGAGGGCTGAGATTCAGACCAAATAGGTTGAGGAGCTCCAATCCTAGTTAGGCTCGGCTGTCTCAGATCGAGAAAGTCTGGACAAGGAGCTTAAAACGGCCAAGTCAGAGGTCGTTGTGGTCAAAGCCGAAGCTGATGAAATGGTGGCCCAGTACAAGGCCGATGCCGAGGCGGCTTAGGACCTTGTAAAAAATATAGTTGAGCATAAAAAGTGGCAATCCCGAAGGGAGGCCCTCAAGGAAGTTCACGCTCGGGGTTTTGATTTATCGGCTGAGATCGAGAATGCCAAGGTGCTCGAAGTCGAGGCCAGGAAGCTGGCCTATCCCGAGGATGAAGATTCCGAGGACTCTGAAGGTTTGGGCGAGTCCGAGTGTAGCGAAGACCCCGAAGGTGATGATGCGGCCCCCGATGAAGACTAGGCCACTTAGGCCCTTTTAAGATTTTTTTTTTTTTTGTATTACCTTTTTGTTGAGGCCGTTCGGCCTTTGTAAACATTTGCATCGGGGCTGTTTGGACCTTGTAAAAAGAATTTTTGATATGTATATAAGGCTTTTTCCCTTCAACAACTTTTGAATTTTCGCTTTGCTTTATTACTTATCTTTGCAAAGATCGAAATGCCTTAGCATGAAATAGTTAGGTTATCTTCGGAGGTTCGTACAAACCTTGCCTTAAACATTATTTCGTTTTAAGGCATCGTAGGGGTTTGGTATTACCAGAAACTATTTCCCAAAGTAGTTTAGATTATAGTTTATCGAGGGTAGCCTTTAGAATCGGTTATGAAATTTTGAAGGCCTTGTTTTTTGTTACGGGTCTCGGACGTCTCCGAGCCATTTTAGTATGGCCGTAGCCTTTTTAGTTTGGGTGTTGCCCAATGGGTTTGGCACCTCGAGTTATCTGGACTTTCCTTAGATAACGATCCCCAAACGGGGTTATTCGTAGATTTTTGGAGTTCGGACAATGCCAAAATAAGCTTCGTGCCCTCGGGTTTCGATATCTCGAAATGGTCGTAGCCTTTTAATTCGGGCAATGCCAAATAGGCTTCGTGCCCTCGGGTTTCGATATCCCAGAATGGCCGTAGCCTTTTAATTCGGGCAACGCCAAATAGGCTTTGTGCCCCCCGGGCTCCGATAATCCGAGCCGTCCGAGTTTGATTTCGGACTGTAGCCTCCGATTGGGAGTGATCGTTTGAACCCAGATAAAGGCAACCCTTAGGCTCGATACCTTTAGGGGATCGAATGTTAGAAATTCCTTAAGATAAAAAGAGAAATTCTTAAAGGACAAGATATTTATCCGCAAGGTAGAAACTTTTATTCTTATGCGTGATAGTTACACACATGTACAAGTTTTGTGCCAGGGTTCGAGTAGTCTATGCGGGCACGGTTCATGTGACCGTTTGGCCCTTACAGTAAATGCTATCGATCGAGTCGTGACCGTTTAATCATGAAGTTCCTTCCTAGCTAATGTCATTAACCGAGGGTGATCCCCCCCAGTGATCGGGGCCTATCGAAGTTATGCCTCGAATACTGTTGTGTTCTTCAATACCAGTTCATAACTGGCCTTCAATTCTAAGTTAGCACGATTTACTTGTTGCCTCGTTAAAAACCTTGCCGAAAAATCCATTTGGGACAAAACTGATTCAAGGGAAAAAGAGTGCAATGCATTCCTTCAGGCCTAAAGGTTGTGTCGTTCTTTGATGATTCCCTACAAGTGTTAGTTCGGAATGTAAATAAATAAAAGGAAATGAATGGGATCGTACCTTAGCAGTGGTATTGCTTCAAGTGAGCTATGTTCCATCTATTCGGTAGTTGATCACCGTTCATCGTTCCGAGTTTGTATGATCCTTTACCGGTGATCTCAATAATCTGATAAGGGCCTTACCAGTTCAGACCCAACTTCCCTTCATTCGGGTTTCAGGTGTTTTGTGTAACCTTCCTTAGTGTCATGTCCCCGACAGTGAAGTGTCTAAGGTTAGCCCATCGATTGTAATACATTTCGATCCGCTGCTTTTGGGCGGCCAATCGGACAAGGGCTGCCTCGCACCTTTCATCCAGTAAACTTAGGTTCACATTCATAGCCTCGTCGTTTGATTCCTTGGTTGCATATCGGAACCTGAGACTTGGTTCTCCGACTTAGACCGGTATTAAAGCTTCAGTGCCATAGACCAATGAGAATGGGGTGGCCCTGGTACTGGACTTCGAGGTCGTTCGGTATGCCCATAAAACTTCGGGCAGGATTTCCTTCAGTATTTCTTTGGCGTCAGTTAACCTCTTTCTGAGGTTTTGGTGTATTGTTTTGTTGGTCGATTCTGCTTACCCGTTCCTACTAGGGTGGTAGGGTGTTGATAGTATCCTTTTGATCTTATGATCCTCGAGAAACTTGCTTACCTTACTGCCGATGAACTGTTTCCCGTTATCACATACGATCTCGGCCGGCATTCCGAATCGGCATATGATATGACTCCAAATGAAGTCGATGACTTCTTTCTCCCTGACCTTTTCGTATGCCTGGGCTTCCACCCACTTAGAAAAATAGTCAGTCATAAATAATATGAATTGAGCCTTACTAGGAGCCTATGGAAGGGGGCCAACAATATCCATTCCCCACTTCATAAATGGCCATGGTGACAAAACCGAATGCAGCAACTCCCCGGGCTGATGAATCATCAAAGTTTGTCTTTGATATTCATCACATTTTCATACGAACTTCTTCGCGTCTTTTTCCATATCGATGCAGTAATAACCAGCTCTGATTATTTTTTTTAACCAACGATTCGGCGCATGAATGATTTCCACATGTACCTTCGTGGATTAACCCTCAAAACGTACTCAGTATCTCCTGGCCCTAGACATATTGTGAATGTGCCATCGAATGCTTTTCTGAACAGGGTTCCGTCTTCGAACAGGCTAAACCGAGCTGCCTTTGTATGCAAGGCCTTCGATTCTTTTGGATTCGATGATAGTTTCCCAGTCCTGAGATATTCTACGTATTTATTTCTCCAGTCCCAAGTTAGGCTCGTCGAGTTGATCTCGTCATGGCCTTCTTCCACCACCGATCTCATAAGTTGTACGACTGCCCCCGAATTGAACTCATCGTCTTCGAACGATGACCCTAAGTTAGCGAAGGCATCGGCCTCACTGTTTTGATCTCGAGGTACGTGTTGCAAAGTCCATTCTTTGAACCGATATAATGTTACCTGCAACTTGTCCAAGTATCTTTGCATTCATTCTTCTCTTACCTCGAATGTTCCATTAACTCGGTTTACCACAAAGAGGGAGTAGCACTTGGCTTCGATCACTTCTACCCCCAAGCTTTTGGCTAGTTCAAGGCCTGCAATCATGGCCTCATATTCGGCCTCATTGTTAGTCAATTTCACAGTCTTAATAGATTGTTTAGCTACATTGCCTGTTGGTGGCTTCAATACGATTCCAAGTTCGGACCCTTTTGTGTTTGAGGTGTCGTCCATAAAGAGGGTCCAAATTCCTGAGAAGGTCCCTGAGTTAATTAATAACTCTCTTTCAACCTCGGGTATTAGGGCCGGCGTAAAGTCGGCCACAAAGTATGCCAAGATTTGAGACTTAATGGCGGTTCGAGGTCGGTATTCAATATCGTATCCACTTATTTTCACGGCCCATTTGGCCAACCGGCATGAGACCTCGGGCTTATTCATAATGTTCCTCAATGGGTAAGTAGTTACGACACATATGGGGTGACACTAGAAGTGTGGTTTTAGCTTCTTAGAGGTGCTTAGCAAAGAGAACGCCAGTTTTTCTAGGTGAGGTTACCTAGTTTCGGCCTCACATACGGTCCTGCTAACATAGTAAATTGGAAATTGTGTACCTTGATCTTCCCGGACGAGGATTCCACTTACCGCTATCTCTGAAACTGCTACGTACAAGTATAGTTGTTCGTCTGCCTTCGGTGTGTAAAGCAGCGGTGGGCTCGATAAGTACCGTTTGAGTTCCTCCAAAGCTCGTTGGCATTCCGGAGTCCATGAGAAGTTATTCTTCTTCTTCAATAGTGCAAAGAATTGGTGGCTCTTATTGGACGACCTCGAAATGAATCGTCCCAGAGCGGCTATACGTTCGGTTAGTCTTTGCACGGCCTTCACGTTGTCCACGACCGTGATATCTTCGATGGATTTGATTTTCTCAGGGTTAATTTTGATTCCCTGGTTGGATACCATGAATCCGAGGAATTTACCTGACCCAACTCCAAACGCACATTTTTCCGGGTTCAACTTCATATTGTATTGCTTCAATATGCTGAAGATTTCCTGCAAATGTTTCAAATGGTCCTATGCCCGCAGAGACATAACCAATATGTCATCAATATAAACTTCCATTGATTTTCCTATTTATTCCTCGAACATCCGGTTTACTAGGCATTGATAAGTAGTACCGGTACTTTTTAATCCGAATGGCATCACGTTATAGCAGTATGTGTCATACTTTGTGATGAAGGAGGTTTTTTCCTAATCATCCGTGTCCATCCGTATTTGGTTGTACCCGAAATAGGCATTGAGAAAACTTAGGATCTCGTGGCCGGCTATGGCATCGATCATGAGATCGATGTTGGGCAAAGGAAAAGAGTCCTTGGGACACGCCTTGTTCAAATCCTTATACTCTACACACATTCTTAATTTGTTTCATTTTTAGGGACTACCCCTGTGTTTGCTATCCAATCCGGGTATTTAACTTCCCGAATGGACCCTATTTTAAGGAGTTTAGATACCTCGTCCTTGATGAAACCATGTTTGACTTCAGACTGGGACCTCCTCTTCTGTTTGACCGGATGGAATTTGGGGTTTAGGATTAGCCTATGAGTGGTTATCTCCGGTGGGATCCATGTCATATCAAGATAGGATCAAGCGAAACAATCTTCATTAGTTATATGAAACTGAATGAGTTTTTTTTTGGAGCTCGGTGATTAACCCCATGCCAAGGTATACCTTTCGATCGGGCAAGTGTTCTCTCAATATGACATGTTCCAGCTCCTCGACCATCGATTTAGTGACGTCGAAATCATCGGGGGCTATAAAAGATCTAGGAACCCCATAATCATCATCCTCACCTTCCCCTCATTTGTCCGAATCTGCCGAGACTGGTATCAGTGATTGCTATTTAGATCTATTTTTTACCATCTGGTTTGGATCCTTCGATGTTGAGATTGAAGGTGCCAGCATCACCTCCTTGACTGCGAACATTTCCTTGGAATCCAGTTGTTTACCATAGATTGTTTTGACTCCGCTAGGTGTTGGGAATTTCAGTGTCTAGTGCAGTGTCAAGGGCACTGACCTCATGTTGTGGATCCATGGACTTCTGAATAAAGCGTTGTACCTCATATCTCCTTCGATCACATAAAATGTAGTTTCCTGGATGGTCCCAATGGTGTTTACTGGTAACGTTATCTCGTCCTTAGTGGTTTCACACGCCATGTTGAACCCGTTTAGAACTCGGACTGCAAGCAGGATTTGGTCTAGTAGACCGAGTTGCTCCACGACCCTCGATCGGATGATATTGGCGGAGCTACCTGGGTTAATTAACACATGTTTAACTCGGGATTTATTTATAAGTATAGCTATTACCAGTGCATCATTATGGGGCTGCATGATTCCTTTCGCTCATCGTCGTTGAAAGACAAAGTTCCTTCTGGTATGTAATCTCGAGTCCATTTCTCCCTTGTGATGGATACTTTGGTGCATTTCAACATCGGCCCTTGAGGGACATCGACCCCACCAATGATCATGTTAATGACATGTTGAGGTTCTTCTTGTTCGTCTATTTGTTAGAATCCCTATTCCTGAAATGATTCTTGGCTCGGTCACTCAGGAATTCTCAAAGATGCCCGCTGTTGAATAGTCGGGCTACTTCCTCTCTCAACTATCGGCAATCCTCCGTTCTATGGTCGTGAGTGCCGTGATATTTACATATCTGGTTAGGAGCCCATTGGGTTGGATCAAATTGTAGAGGTCGAGGCCATTTGGTATCTTTGATGCGTCCGATAGCTGATACAATGGCGGCAGCAGCAATATTAAAGTTGTATTCTGATAACCTCGGTGCTTTTTTAGGCCTGACGGGCCTATCGAAGTTATTTTTGCTCATAAGTCCCCGGTTGCTATAACCTCTGTCGCTTCTCCTTTCGTTTCTCATAGAGTTCCGCCTGGACCCGCTGCTTCTTCAGTCTCCATTATACGGCTGGTACCGATCCCTGTTTGGTCTTGGTTCACGATCGATATCTCTTTTGACTCTGTCAATGTTTCTGATGGGATAAACAGATCTCGAAGGGGCCTCGAGTTGATCATCTTCAACTCTGATCTTTGATTGATACCGGTTATGCATGTTGGCCCAAGTAACGGTCGGATTTTCTACCAGGTTTTGTTTCAACTGTTGTGAAGCCACCGAGCTTCGGATATTGAGTCCCTGAGTGAAAGCTTGAACAACCCAATCATCAGCAACCGGCGGTAGGTCCATCCTTTCCATCTGAAATCGGGATACGAACTCTCTGAGCATCTCGTTTTCTTTCTGTTTTACTTTGAAAAGGTCTGACCTCCTGGTCGTGACCTTGATGGCACCAGCGTGTGCTTTCACGAAAGAATCTGCAAGCATAGCAAATGATTCAATAGAATTAGAAGGTAAGTTGTGATACCATATCATAGCTCCCTTTGAAAGGGTCTCTCCAAATATTTTCAGCACAACAGACTCGATCTCATCGTCCTCCAAGTCGTTCCCTTTGATGGCACTAGTATAAGAGGTTAATGCTCATTTGGGTCGGTCGTTCCATTATACTTAGGTATCTCAAGCATACGGAATTGCTTAGGGATCGGCTTCGAAGCCGCGCTCGGAGGAAAAGGTTTTTGCACATACTTCTTGGAATCCAGACCTTTCAATATCGGTGGTGCTCCTGGGATCTTGTCTACCCTGGAATCGTAGGTTTCCACCTTTTTGTCATTAGCTTCGATTTGCTTCTCACCTGATTATATCCGTTTTTTCAATTCTTAGAGCATCTTTATGATCTCGGGGTTAGCCCTCGATTCATGTTCATTCGACCTTTCTGCGATCGGTTCATCCCTGCGGGTGACTTCCCGGGGTAGATCGGGTTCAACTCTACTCGGTGAACGACTTTGGTTCTATAACTGAGCTATCGCCGCCTGTTGGGCCTGCAACATTTCGAAGATCACCCGTAAACCGATCTCGTCCCCTCCAATATTTTGTGTATTTTTAGTTGCCGATCGGGCTCCACCACAGACGCTATTCTCGGGGTCAGTTAGCAAGTTTGCATCGATAGCCACATGTCAATTAGCATCAATTGGGTCTGCGACCGGAATTTCGATGGGATCAAAGGCGGTACCTCGTTACCGGGTGCTACGTTGTTATTTTTACCGTGGTAACTGGACTCGTTGTCAATATTTAGAGATGCTGATTGAGAGTTCGACATTTTGTGTTTTAACCTAAAATCAGAGTCACTTCAAAGAGCAAGCGTAAAATAGTGTGTGTTATGGAGATTTGTATCAAATAACCACTATTATCCTTAGCCCTACGGTGGGAGCCAAACTGTTTACCCTCAAAAGCGGATAATAATTAAATTTGTACGTGGTTTTAAGGATACGTGATCTAGCTTGATACAAAATGATAAATCATATTGAAATTGAAATAAACGATGGGAAAGTAAATACAAGCCGCACAAGTTGAACAGTCTTAGCCTTAGAAGGTTAGCCGCTCTCGAGCCAAAAGTGCTTTTATCGATATCAGAACAGAATGACAAGAGAATAATAAGAACTAAAAATAACAATATATTCAATGAATTATCAGACCCCCCTTATATAGTAGAGGAGTCCTACTTTAGGTACATTTCTATAGAAGGTAAAAAATCTCTTAATTTGCTAATTATCGGTTCTTTATTGATATGTACCGAGATTCCTGCCACAATATCCGACCGGACACGGATATTTCGGTCTTCAGTTAGTTATCCCAACAATGTCTCTCCAAGCTCGTTCGAGGCTAAGGTCGACATCGGACTCNGTTTTATGATGTATTGTATTGTAATGTATCATTTTATGAATACAATTGGAAAAGATGTTTACCCTCAAAATCGGATAACAATTAAATTTATACATGGTTTTAAGGATACATGATCTAGCTTGATACAAAATGATAAATGAGATTGAAATTGAAATAAACAATGGGAAAGTAAATGCAAACCACTTAAGTTGAACAGTCTTAGCCTTAGAAGGTTAGCCGCTCTCGAGCCAAAAGTGCTTTTATCGATATCAGAACAGAATGACAAGAGAATAATAAGAACTAAAAATAACAATATATTCAATGAATTATCAGACCCCCCTTATATAGTAGAGGAGTCCTACTTTAGGTACATTTCTATAGAAGGTAAAAAATCTCTTAATTTGCTAATTATCGGTTCTTTATTGATATGTACCGAGATTCCTGCCACAATATCCGACCGGACACGGATATTTCGGTCTTCAGTTAGTTATCCCAACAATGTCTCTCCAAGCTCGTTCGAGGCTAAGGTCGACATCGGACTCACCGCTAGTCGAAGGCAGGCGTACCGACCTCGGGTCCTAGATCAGTGGGACTCGAGGTCGATCTTAATTCCTTAGTTGCCACGTTCCAAACCTAATCTACCAAGTCATAGGCGAGCTCGATTTCGACCATATACAAATACCTTCCAAGACTGGTGTCACTGAATACATGAGCTTTTAAGAGTACTAAATATAAGATCTCAAATAAAGTATAATATTGTCTGATGCAATTAAACTGTAATAAAGATAACGAAGATGACTCCAGAGTCTGCGAACTGGTGTGCAGCACTACCTCGGATCTCCCAGATGTCCAAGCTAGTCACCTCTCTGAATGCCGCAAGGACCCACGCCAGAACCTGCACAAGAAATGCTGAAGTGTAGTATGAGTACAACTGATCTAATGTACTCAGTAAGTATCGAGCCTAACCTCAACGAGGTAGTGGCGAGGCTATAACAAGACACTTACTTTAAACCTGTGCAAGTAATAAGCAGAAAGCAATAGCAATAGAGAGATGAATAAAATATAAGATCAAATAATAGACTAAATAACAAGGTTCACAAAAATAACAACACGACATAGACTTATGATGCAAGAACCACAAAGGAGGGACAACAAATAATAAATAAGCTCAAGACATCATATCCATTACGGCGTGCAATCCGATCCAACCAATATACCGTTGTGGCATGCAACGCAATTCAATTTTAATGCCTTTTTTGCATGAAACTCGATCCAACCAAATACTGTTGCGGCACAACTCAATCCAATCTCAATACCAAACCACATGGAAACACCAAACAAACAACAAACGCGACAAGGAGCATTACATAATATTGTAGAGAAAACGAGTTAGCATAATATACCAAGGAAATGATGAACATGAGCGAAAAATCAATATTTCATGTGGATTGGGTCCGACTTTATGAAATATAAACAGTTTGTCTGATTTGATTCCATTCTCTGTTTAGCTTCACTTGCTCGAAAGGAAAAAGTATAATCGAATGAGATTAAATTCAGTGTATCATTGATGAATATGGAGAAGTGGAATGGAGTATGAGCTGCGATTTGATAAATTAGTGTAAGGTAGTTGGCTATTAGTGTAAGGTGGTCACATTGTAATGAACAATCATAGACTAGGTTGAATATGTAAATTGAATTCCAATACAGCTTCGTATTCTTTTGTGTAGAGTTTCATTGCAATTGTATTAGAAATTTAATGCATGATGTTTGATTTTGTTAGTTGTGTTATCAAGTGCCAAAGTGAATTTGAGCCAGACTTGTAAAACGGCCCAGTTGGGGCTGATTAAACAAGCCTGGACACTCTAGGGTCATTGGGCCTTAGAGTTAACCCATTGAAATTTGTTTGGATTAAATGATCGACAGTCCAATGTGATATTCCATCACTTGTATGAAAGCATAATAATTGCACGATGAACCAATCGGCCTCTCTCATGTTGACTTATCGAAATTATTGGCTGGAATGGATACATCGTGCTTCTTCATTTTGTTAGCATAATTCAAATATTGACCCAAATATGTAGGCTCTAATGTAATCACTATGAATCAGTATATGTGAACAAGTGCAAGCAATTAATTGAATCAAATGTGCTAACTCTATGACTGTTCGTAATGATCAGTTCTTTACTTACCACAATTAATTTCCATAACCTATGGCCTTTGCAAGAATCCCAAACCTTAGAAGAATTATCAACTCATAAATATTCGTAGATGCTTTATGCGCGATTAATAATAATATAACATCGTGACTATGGGTACGACTCTCGTGGCATAGTTGCGATACATAACCCCAAATTCGAGCGAACACTTGTGTGACTTGACCCCAGCTTCAAAGTACTAATAAAAATAAATATATCGTAGATTGCGGGTGCATTTCACGTGGCGCGATTTGCGATGTGTATAGAACAACGAGTGTACGACGTCGTAACTCGTTTCAAGTTAATTTCATAAACGCCTGAAATGGAGTAAAATAATATAATTAAAAGTGGCAAAAGGTTTAAAATGCACATAAGTTTTAAAAATATATAATAATTAGATAATTAAGCCGAGTTTAATCTCAAAGCGACCGTGCTAAAATCACGGAATCCGAAAGTGCCTCACACCTTCTCCCGGATTAACAGAATTCCTTACCCGGTCTTCTGTATTTCGCAGACTTAAGCAGAGTCAAAATTTCCTTGAATTGGGATTTTATACTAAACCGGTGACTTGGGACACCTTATTAATTATTCCAAGTGGCGAATCTAAAAAATAAAATAAATAATCCATTTTCAATAATGTCATTTAAAGTGGAAGAATCGCTTTTCCTGTAAAAAGGAGGCGTGATATATCCCCGCATTTGCGAAGAATAATTTTGCCCCAACCCAAGTTTCCCCTTCATGATCGTGAGAGTAGCTTCATGATCGCAAAACACATCACACCAGACACCAGAAACTGCTGAAAACCAACAATCTCCTAAGTCCGAAATAGTCTGTAGCCTACCCAAAACACACCGAAGCACCTCGGGCTCCAAACTAAATACGCACACAAGTGTAATAATATTGTACGAACTCGCTCGCGTGATCAAAACAGCAAAATAACATCTCTAACTAGTAATCGGACATAAAAATGTATGAAGTTTCAAAGAAAACTGAATAACCTCTAAAATCACAACCAAACGTCTGAATCTTTTCAAACCAACTCCGATTGGCACCAAATTTTGCAGAGGAGTTTTAAATAGCTAAACGGATCTATACCAAGTTCCAAAACTAAAATCCGAACCCAATAACCATAAAGTCAACCTACAGTCAAACCTCGGAAATTACAAACCTTCAAAATACTAACTTTCGGCAAAACAAGTCAAAGGGACCTCCAAATTCAATTCAGGGCATACGACCAAGTTTTATGATACGGATCCTCCAAGATCTGTCAAAATACCGATCCAGGATCGTTTACAGAAAATGTTGACCATAGTCAACTCAAGTTGTTTTTAAAGCCAAAAATTATATTTTCTTTAAATTTTCACATATAAACTTTTCGAAAAAAAATACGGGTTGTATGCGCAAATCGAAAAATATTAAATGGAGCTAATAGAGGTCTCAAAATATGAAAATAAGGGCTAGTGCTCAAAACGACTTATCGGTTCGTCACATATGATTGGCTTAGATGCATGTTTCTTAAAAATGCATGTAGGAGGACAACTTATGGCAGCTATTGCAAGGTATGGAAATAACCAAATATTTCCATTAGCTAATGCAGTTATAGAATATAAGTGTAAAAAGAGTTGGACATGGTTCCTAGAATCCTTGATAGATCAAACTGGAACGCCTGAAAGAAAGGATGGACTTTTATGTCTGACAGACAGAAGGTACGCATCTATCTTTTTTATACATTAATTTATCTCTCTCTGTTTTTTTATTCTTTTCATAGCTAATATTTATAACTTACTTTGTATGGTCTCCTTGAATCATTTAAATAATTCATGCCAAATGTTGATCACAGGTTCTGTATTAAGAATATGTATGTCAATTTCAAAGTTAGGTTCAAAGACAAAAAATTGAAAGCCTTGATGTGGGCTGCAGCAAGATCATACACAATTATAGATTTTGAAAAAATATGGAATTAATCAAGAAAGAAAATATAGAAGCCCATCGATGGTTATCAAAAATTGGGGCCATCTAGTGGAGTAAGTCAACTTTTTCATATTGTAAGCAACAACATCTGTGAAATATTTAACCACTGGATTCAAGAATCTAGAGACCAACCAATACTAATAATGTTGGGGATCATTCGAAGAAAGATGATGGGTAGGTTGCAAGAAATATGTGAATGGATTAGAAAGTATGATAGGTTAGTTTGTCCAAGGATCATGGAGAAGATTGAAGAAATCAAACAACAAACTTTAGATTGTGAAGGAAATGGAATTTGGGAGGTTATGAAGGGTTGGAAATATACGTGACAAAATTCAAATAAAAGGTATCCACTTGTAGAGAATGGAATGTGATAGGTATACCATATAGGCATGGAGCTAGCACCATAATGACTGCTAGTCGTGAGCCAGAAAACTTTGTACATCCATTTTACCATGTTTGGACATTAAAGAAAGCTTATTCTGGGATAATTCCTATACCAGATCAATTGCATTAGGACACTGCACCTGGTGATCCTATTCTATCACCTGAAGCTTCAGATAACAAACCCGAAAGACAAAAAAAAAAAGCAGAAAAAAGGTATAGTTAAACCAACAAATCCCAAGAAGGTGAGGAAGTTTTACTATCCTCATGAATGCAGCAACTCTCATGAGATTGGACATAATAAACAACATGCAAAAATTCTAGCAAGCCAATGCAAAAAAGAATTGTTCAGGTATTTTTCTTGATGAGCTTAAGCTTTTCATTTTTCCTCTTTATTGCTGATTTTAAGTTAACTTGTCACAACACATTCTCTTTTATATTTGATTTGGTTTTTCTTGGTGTTCAATAGAACAATGGAAGAGGAGGTAATGGTGTAAATAAGCTTAATAAGCTGTTCGCTAATCCTAAAAGTAGGGAAAGAGGAATAGGAAGAGCGATAAATAATACAGGTTATGATAGAGCATCAGCTAGAGGCAGGGGAGAAACTACCTCGGAGTCCATGAACGGTAGAGGTAGGGGAGCAACTAGCTTGCAGTCCGTGAACGGTAGAGGCAGGGGCAGAGGAAGAGCGAGAGGAATGGGAAAGCAAATAGACATGGTCCATATTGAGGCATAGGAAATTAGAATGGTATTGAAATGTCAAATGCGAACCAATTCCTACTGGCCTCACATGTAATAATAGAATATTTTTCATACCATGTGTTAATAACAAATGTTGTATTAATATTTTTTCTTCCCTAATTTTAATTTTTGGTTTTCAAGCTAAGGTACAACCACCTAGACAAAGTCACATTGCTTCTTCAGCTACACAACTAAGAATATCTCAATTGTACAGGCAGTCGATACCTTTTGGAGATGTTATATTCTCAACTCAAGCTTCATCGATTGGACGAGCGTCCTTGACTTTGCATCTAGGATGTTCCTTGACATGTCTGCATTGGAATAAATGAATTTGTATGGTCATGATATGTTTCTAATATATTGTGTATGTTATTGAGTTCATGCCAATATATGCATTATTGTCATCTAACAATTGAAGTTCATTAGTATTTATATTTATTTAATGGCAGAGAATGAAAAATATTCCAGTATGTTCATTGTTTTTGAGGTGGTGCCTTATAGAATGGTCTAAAGCCATGTAAAGGCCAACACGTTCTATTGACGAGATATAATGTGAGGAACAAAGCGATAGGACTATTTTTGGAAGGTTCTTGTGATATAAAGTGCAAAATTAGGTGTTCAAAAGCATTACGACATGACATATCCTAGAAGTATTTGTTAGTCCCGCCAATATTGCTGTATTTGTAAATAATAATTCTGCGAAATATAAATTATCGTAATGAAACAGTAAATCGTATTCGAGCCCATTGAATTCACAGTGTTTCCTTAAGGAATTTAATCCCCTCCTAGTACCCAAGGTTATGGATTATTTTCTCCCAGAATAGAACGAATCATACACTGGTGTAGCGGTACTTCAAACCCCAGTATTTCAGCGAACACAAAGTTCGGTAGCAAATCACACTTACAGTTGCTTTGTTTGAAGTTAAAACAATGCAGAACAAAGGAGTAGAAACTCAGAAAATCGTATGGAAATGTTGAGAGGAGGGAGTACAATGTATAGCCATCGCTTTTTAGTTTTTGGTGTCTTGGTGTTGTTTTTTTTTCTCCTTCAACAGCTGCTGCACATATTTATAGCAGCCAGCTTTGAAGGTGAACGACCCTC